>VWZK01020176.1:25122-111539 GCA_013396935.1 Baryphthengus martii
GGCCTGGAGGGGGCACCCCTGGCGGCGAGGGCAACCCTGGCGGCGACGGCGGCGGGGCAAAGGCTCTGTCCTCCCCCAACTCCTCGCCGCCGCGGAGCCGGCGTATCCCCGAAACTGTGGTTTGCTGTCTTGTGTTGGACTCTGTTTTCTTCCAGGGTTTTACCATTCGTCCTCAGAAGGCTTCCAGGAACGAGTGCCCTGGGACCAGGCACATCCTCTACCCCTCCCGGCTTCAGGTGCTTGCCTGGGAAACGGGGCTAAGAACGCCCTTGACCTTTAGAGGCGTCTGCTTCTTAATGTTTCCCTGTGGCAATGGCAAGGGCCCAAACGTAGCGATATTTCATTAATACCTGTCTTTGTGTTCAACAGCATGATTCTTACCTTGACATCCTCTTCTGAACTATGAATGAACGGTGCTTCACAGCGTTACATAGCACTGCGGTAGCTGCCACTTGAATGAGGCTCCAAGCTGCATAACCCTGCGTGACTGTGCCTGCAGTGACTTTCTCATTTCTTTAAACACTGTGAGAAATGTATCTTAGCTTTTGGGAAAGCCGGTGAATGGAAACCCCCAAGTAACAGACTGTGTAGTTTGGGGCTGTATGGGTGGCATCTCCACTATGAGCTTACCAGTAAATCCCCTCCATACCTGGACATGTGGGAGGCAAAACCGGCTGTGTCGCACGGCAGCGAGCCTTCACCGATGCAGACGATGGGTACGAAAGAGAGCGGCAACGTCTACTTTTTCAGTTTAGCTGCTTTGCTCAGTTGGATTTTTACCATCAGAGCAATTTGATTGCTTCAGAAGCAAAGGCCAGCTCTTGAGTCAGAATAAATGCATCCACTGTGACTACTATCAATCAGACTGTGCTGATTTATATTAATTGGGTACTTGGCATGCATTTCCTTTGCTTTTGTCACAATAATTGTACTCTAATTTTCTGTTATTTACGTGAAGTCTAAAGATATATTTCATTTCCTCCCATGATTATTAACAAATTGATCTATTCAATTATGTAACTATGTTACTGCCCCCTAAATGAGATGGATTGCTTAAGAACACATTAATAAAACACGAAGGCAAAGGAGTGACAAAATTGTGAACAGTAACTTTCAGAGATATTTGTTTGTATTTTGCAATTTCAGACTCCTGTTCCCGAAGTAATATGTGTCTGCGCTTACATATCAAATGGCAAAGTTAAAGCTGTGGTTTGTTTTCCGTTGAAAGAAAAATTCCAGTCTCTCGAGCCAAAATTATCTGAGGCTTTTGCTTTGATTAAGGAATATATACATTTTCCCTGTAAGGACTATGGGCCTAAGACCATGCAAGCACTGCAGGATCAGGGAGTAAACGCCTCTCCTCTAAGAGACTATTGAGTAAAACATTTTGTAAAGACAGGGAAAAAAAAGCATGCTGAAGCTGATCACCAGCAAGCTGCTTCCGGTCCCCACTGGGAATTAAAGGAGATGAGCTATGCACCTTTGAAAAGTGACATTAATTATGGAAATAGCACATGACCCTTAACTAAAGTGGTACTAAATAACACTGAAATATGGCAGGGACTGAAGGCAAGTGGTAAGAGCACACCAATGTATGCAGCATTATCTGCTGGTGAGAGTGCAAATTCATTTTAACTTTTAACGTAAATTCTTTAGTTACATACTATTCTGTGAAGCTCTTGCTGCAATAGTGCTTGATTAATATTAGCGTCAGTAGAAAAATAAGCCTCTGATTCTGACTGGACTTGCACTCATGGGTAACTTTGCGTTGTTGAAATCCGTGGGACTAGTTGCTCAAGGGAAGTTGGTCAACACAGTCAGTGCTATCTGTATTGGATTTACTTACTTGCACCAACCTATGGGGTAGTCGTTCCTATGGCAGCGAAGAAGGAGTTGTCCATAGTAACACATATGCAGTGAGAGGAGGGACTCACTGTCCATTATTAGCTTTCTGCCATCCTCAGAAATGTTGGTCACTTCTCTCTCCAAAGAATAATGCAAAGAACAGCTGTCTAAATATTGGTAATGGCTCAGCAGCCAATGGGGATTGCCACTCACAGGGATACCGACTCTTTGACAAGCGAAGAGAGAAGTTGACAGAGCTGATGTCAGAAGTTTTGGTTCTTGAAGCAAGACTGTATTACGATACAGGTAGAAACAGGTAATTCCCTAGTTGGGAAAGACTTATGATTGGATTCTGGTCCATGCTCTTACTCTTTTATCTAGCACATAATGGAAAGGAGAAAGGCTGGGGCGTGCAGCATTTCTGAGAGTTTTAGTAGCTGAATGGCTCTTTGGTTGCTATAGCTGGTAGCTGTATGGTAGTGCTAAAAACCTGCTGTGTCTTACACCGGAAGCCAGATTGATCCAGACAATCTTGACATCAACGGGTTATAAAATCACCTGGTGCCATTGCAGATTTGATCTATAAAAGAGAAGGTGAAGCTCAGAATTCTGCATTGATCGATGCCATTCATTGTCTATGCTGGGTTCTCAAAACCTTTTCCATAGCTTGGGTAACAACCTGCAAATATTTCTCTGTTTGTAGTGTTACTCTAATACAGGTGTGATGGTACCAGGTATTTCAAGAAACACTTTCATTCCTTGTAGCAATATGCTTGATGTATCTCCTAATCTCATCTGGAGCAGTGTGTTCTTCTCTGTAGGTGTGTTAAAAAGGCCACCTGATTTGAAGGAGAAAATTGAAGCTACGCTTCGATATCAAGATCAATCAAGGAGAGGTAAGATGGAAAGGGAGCGTCTCATCAGTTGTAACTGAGGGCATGGTATCAGTCTGAAACTCCTTACTTCATCACATGTTTCCCCATTTCCAGCAATCAGTGGTGAAACAGATTTTTGAGAGCAAATGAAGCCTGGTTACATATAATTCTTTTGTTTACTTGTTTGTTTTTGTTGTTTGCTTGTAGGGTTTTTTGTTGTTTTGGGGTTTTTTTATTTTGTTTTGTTTTAACTTACCAGGGTCCATCCGTCTCCCCTCTTCTTCAGTGGAGAAACTCCTAGCTCTAAAACAAATCACTGTTTTTCTTTGTGGGCAGAACAGTATGGTAGCTGCCACTACCTCCTTGCTCATCTATTTTCTACTCCTACCATCTTTCCTCAGGCTGTCTAACTAGACAGATTGCCCTAGATATGGAAACCTTTCCTATTAAAAGCAGAATCAAAAGCAGCATGTTTCCACTTCATGTTTAACTTTGACTAAACATTTAGTTGCGTTAAAGACAATGTTTTAAGGAAAAGGTGTTCTAGTGGGATGCCAGCTTCAGTGGATTCTCGGCTCATACTGCGTCCTACTGTTGGCTGTCTGTGAGCCCCTCTCCCACGGCTCCCTCTGTGAACAGTGAAGCTAATGGTTAATCGTAAATATAACTTCTTTTGACTGCTGCACAGGCAGTGCCAGTGGGTAGCAGTCATTGCCAGTTTCCAGAGGATTAGAGCGAGTGTCTGGGTGCCACTCTTACGCTTGATTTTGCAAAAATCGTGCAAGGCTCCAAAACCTTATAAAATCAGCGACTCGTAATACAGCCTCCGTTTGAATGTCGACATGAATGTATTTTAGATTTAAGGGGATCAGAAATAATAAAATCTGGTTTTAACTGTAGTGAGTGTTCTCTGTGGCCTTTCTCAAAGGAGTTCATCCATCCTCCCTTTCTCAAGCTTCTGTGATTCCATGTAGAGTCGAGGCATGATGGGGATTTTCTCTCCCGTATGATCTTCTGTTGAAAGTGTCGTTACAGAGGCCACGGATGTTGAAGAGAAATAAGACGACAATTAGATCATTTTTTACTGTCATTTGCGTGCAAAGAAGAGGTGACCCTTTTGTGTTTTGAACTCAGCATCTTGCTGTAGATTAAGGGAAATGATTCATGCTCCCCTATGTCGTTTGTACCTTTTATGTGAAGCTGATCCACTTTAGAGTCCCACTGCTGCTACCAAAACCCCTTCTCACTGCTCACCGCAGAGAGCTGTTGGCAAAGTTCATCCAGCAAAATGCTGAACAAAATTGTTCAGATCATTGGTGCTGTGAAGTCTGAGGGAAAAGAGAGAATGGAAGAGATAAAAAATGAGAGGCAACTTAATGTAATTTAGTCGGCAGGTAGATACTCTTCCTGGAATTTAACATTCAGGTACGATAGTGTAAGAAATAAAGACTCTTCAAAATCAAAATTGTTTCTTATTACCAAGTAGATAGTATTTCCAGCAACGGTTTCTCAATATGTAAATGTGAGCAGTGATTGCTTCAGAATAGATATAATTATATATTCAACAGAATGCATGATTTTTCCAATGAACCATAGTTAATTTTATCTGAAAATTAGTGATTACCATTTTGGTGTTAATTACGGAGTACTAAACACATCTTCAGTGTTAAAAGATAGACTCCTCTCCGTTTCATATACCCCAAGTCACTTGTGGAATAACTAATGTCACTCTGATTTTAAAGGCAGCAAAAAATTAATTAGAAGATATCCTTGGAAAATGAGGGAGTAGTGATTAGACTACGACCTCCAGCAACTAAAGAACCATCTTTCACTGAGCTCTACAAGAGGGAAGTTACCCTAAACACAGTGTTTTGCACTTAAAGTGTGTGGATATTGTGTGAGTGTCTGCTAGAAATCCTGGTCTGAGGAGAGAACAGAGGGAAGAGAATAGTAATGCTAGCTGGTTTTATTCCGAATATACTTGCTTCTGGTCCTTTCTCTCTGCATGTCACAGAGGTAACCCACACCTGGTATGGGAACCATGTAGGAGATAAGGTCTGAAAGGGTGTGGATGGTCTCAGTAAAGCCTCCATACAGAGCGGAAACCTTTTGAATGAAAGAGTGAACTAACATCTCAGAAAACGGATGCGTGTTGTACAGAAAAAATACAAGTCGGTACAACCTTTCCTTCCATGTTCAGCCCACCTCATTTTATCCTCACCGGTGGATCTGCAAACTGTGGATGAGAAATGCTGACAATCCTTTCTCCAAGTGAGGGAGAGAAAAAGCCTACCTGCGAATCACGATAAAACAATCCTGGTGAAGGCATTGTCCACATGCCTCATTCTAGAACATTTTGGCTCAGAGTTTGGTCAGAGATGATGGATTCTGTCTATCAGGCTTGGATATAAACATTGACTGAAGTGCTTTGTTACGTTCCTGTTGTGGGGTAGGATTGTGTGGGCTGGAGAGGCCAGACTAGTGCCTTTAGGAGGAGCTGACTCAAAGGTACGGATTATCCGACATTTTCATTGGTACCAGTGGGGAGATTTGAATGTGGAATGATTTCCAAATGAAGAAACCAGACACGGGCAAAATGCGTACCCAAGGAACATTAAGATTCAGCTTCAGAGCAACTTCTGTGGGAGCATATATGTACTCATTGCAATATCCTGAAAATAATTGCATACATATGTATGTTAGCCCCACCCTCCAGTGGTATCAATAGACTTAACCTAAGTTTTATGTTGAGTTGCAAATTAGGGGAATAGACTTTATTTTAAGAGTGTTGTACACATGGCTGCCATCCAATAACTCCAGTATGGCACCCGCCCAAGAAAGCACTCCAAGGCAGCCTAATCAGGACAGAATTCCTGGCAAAAGTACATTTTGAGACAAGGCTCGCTCTCTTTTTCCAAAGTAGAAAACTCCTTTGACGGCAGGCACAGAGAGCGCTTAAGAACATTCTCAGGTGCCTTTTTTTCTTTTCTTTTTTTTTCCTTTTTTTTTTTTCAAACTAAAAATCAAACTCAAAGAGCTGGGAAGGAAAATTGCAGGACTCATTTTAACACTTTTCCTGATCCAGCTGGGCAGCGGAGGCTGAGTAACAGCCAGCTGATTCCATTTTAGCTGGCATTTTTTTCACTTCTCTCAATAGACAAAAGCTCAAAAACTTACTGCAGGGGGTTTTATTTCTGCTCTGTAAACATGAACGGTGCCTAAAACTTAAACTGTATCATGAAGTTAAAGTCTCTCATAATGGGCTACCCACCTTTAGTTTTCTATCAATACATATTTTTAAAATGCTGTTTTGGGTTTGGTATTGGGGTTTCTCCCCCTACACGCACACTGTGTTTTATTGCTTCCGTACTGCTCCTCACGCTTCTCACAGCCCAGTTCTAGCAAATGGCTGTACTGAGAGCTGTGGTTTGTGGCAAAAGTGTGATGTGTCGGACAAAAGACAGGAATGACTCTGTAACTCAGCAGAGGTGTAATTTGCTCGGTGTGCCCAGCGGTGCCACAGCACGGTGCAAACACTGTGGATAGGTGTCCTGGGCTGCGGGAGCTGTGGCGGCTGGTGCAACCCTGCAGGTTCTTCACTGGCAGGTAATGGAAACGGAACTAAGATACGACGTCCTCCATCAGCTCCGTGAGGTGTGGTATTGGAAGGAAGGTGTGGCTCCAGGTCTGCTGGCGTCATGGAAATGCTTCACCTCCTTCTAACTTCACAGAAAGTCAAACACATTAGACTTGCCAGAATTTGACATTCAGGAATAAAAAAGCATCAGCCACTCTGGTCAGATGCGTGAGAGTCTTCCAGGAAAGCCCAGCCAGGATGAATGCAACTGAGGAACTTGAAAAATAACAATGAGATGATGTTTAATATTAAATCTTGGTTTGGAAAGATTAGTTTAACATCTCGATCTCTAGACTAATAAACATGGTGTTTTTTTCTTTAAAAAATTCAAATAGCTATTATAAACATAAGCATTTTCCTCCTGTTTTCAGTCCAGACACCGGCCTTTTGCAAACACATGGGAATATGATTAAAAATAAAAAAGCAGAATGCATTAGTTACTCACATATATCCATTCTTCAATTAAGAAAGATGAAAAAGTAAATAAATGAAAGTGTCAAGTATCTTACATTAGTAATCATTTCATCTTTCATTTACAGCATACATAAGATATTTTTTAAATAAAGAACTCTTTTTTTTATGACTCTTGTTATCTGATTCATGTTATCTTGGATATCATATTCAGCAAGTAGAAAAATAATACCATTCCAAGAGAGGAATGTAATAAAACTTTTTATTAAAGCTGTATTAAACATAGGCTACTGTCATAGGTGGATTTGGATTCTTACTTTTTGTACTTTTTTGTTTTTTTAATAAAGTTCGGGTCGAATTTGAGTGTTTTTTAGCTGCTAGATAGCCTCAAACATCTGGCCTCCGATGTTCCAAGGAAATAACCTCTTTGTGTTTAAAAGATGAGAGGGTCACAGGCAAACCAAATATTACACGAACCTGGCAGACAGAATTACCCAGGATCATTAAAGAAGTTACAGAAACTGCAGCTTGGAAAATTATTCCCAAAAAACAACAGCACTTCTAACACCCCTTGAGCCTTTCCTGTTTAGAGTTCACCTTGAAAAGGATGCAGAAGTGCATGCCCAGGCCTTGAAATAGTGTGTAACAGCTCATGCATATATGGCAGAAGTACCATCCCTGGCAATATTCAAGGTCAGGTTGGATGGGGCTCTGAGTAACCTGATCTAGTTGAAGATGTCCCTGCTCACTGGTTGGACTAGATGATCTTTAAAGGTCCCTGCCAACCCAAACTATTCTGTGATTCTATGCATATAAAAGCACCAACAGGATGATGCTTTGACGAGCTCAGATGTGACCCACCAGAACTCCAGTGGTAGGTGGTGCGCAGGAGGAACAGGAGACAACACGTAGCAGGGGTTTTCAGAACTGCTCCATTCCTGCAGAAGAGAGGCCAGAGCAGAGGTAAATGAGCTGGGCAGGCTGGCAATGAATGCAGCAAACCAAGCAGGAGGTAGGAAAGGGTACAGGGAGGGAGGCAAGGCTCTGGAGGCAAGCTGACTGAGGGAAACAGGCAGAGGAAATGATGGGCAAAATGGGAGACAACGGTTATATTTCAGAAAGGAAAAAAAAAAAAAAGGTATTATAGCAATTTTTAAGGCACCAGATGCTGCTTCACCTGAAAATACATGTAGCCACATCTCTGTAGCAACTGGGTACATCGTCTGGGCTTGTGTCCTTTCTTTCCTATGACACCCACAGGTTCTGGATCCTGCTATTATAGCTTTCCAGGCTTAAAAATTCCAGTGGTAAAGTTAGAAACCTGTAGCCATTAGAATGGGAGATCCCTGGAGAGAGAAAACACACTACACAGAAAATTTATTAGCAGCAGGAATAGAAGCCTGTATCAGCACTTTACTGGTGGATAAATCAGTGGGTTTGCTAATGATGTTTCAGTTCTCTTGATTGAATTGGATTTGTAAGAGAGAAATGCAGCTGCAGACTGAATTGCTTTATATGACAGGAGAATAATGAATAGCCAATCCTGAACACCCAGGGTTTCTGTATATACGGGATAATTTAGCATCCGTTCTTGTTGTTATTATTTTATATGCAAATGGAATTATCAATGCCTTTATATAATCTCTTCCCGGATCACATTTACTCTAGAGTTTTGGCCTGTTTGTGTGCAAGAGAAGTTTCTTCCCCTCATTCTAGCTGGGGTTTAACACTAAATTCTAGTTCTGCTGGAGCCTGTGGGAGTTTTATTATATTATAGACACAATCCATTCAGAGGATGTTGAAAGTGAATGGAAAATACTGGAACTGCCTGTGGTTATGAGAGTGCTATTATTTATTTGGAGACAGGGCCCATTACCTTATGCTATTATCTGCATGTTACATGTGCTGGGTTTTGCATATTTGATGTTTACTTAACATGCATATCAGGTTCTTTTAACAGTGGTGTTTTGGAGATGATCTGGCTAAGTGCCCTCATCAGCCTTTTGCTAGGTTGCTCTCTGGGGTTCCAGCCAGTAAATCTCTATGTGTTTTAAGTTCTAAATAGGCTACTGCTCCCCCTCCAAAGGATCACGCTGAGCTGAAGCAATGCCCGCTGGAGAAGTAGAAACCGGGATGCCAGCTGGCAAAGAGGGCTGCAAAGAGAGAAAAAAAAGAGATAAAATAATTCTTAAATTGAGAAACTGCCTTAGCAACGTCCTCATCTGCTGGGTGGGAATGGATCATGGTTGCCTGGTTGGTCTTTCAAATGGCTGAGCTCCTAAATTACAGTTACTCCTTGCCATTGGAGAGATGGAGTTGACAGAGATGTACTGTTGAGACACACTATAAATTAAACAGATGCATTGTGAAGCCCAGGCTCTGTATCCAGTAATTGTTCCTCCCACTAGGGGAAAGTCTTACAAAAGCTTCCCCTGGTGCTCAACAGGATTGTGATGATTTCATTGCACTGCAACTTTAGAAAGGCTTTGGTCAGTAGTTAATAGAAGTGGAGATATTTACCCTGGATGATTGACTGGAGTCTACCCAGAGTGGGGCGAGGTGAACTGGCAGTGACACCCTTCCCACCACTTGAGGCAGTTTTGTGGTTTGATTAGGAAAAGAGAGAGTGATCTTCCCTCAGGCACCAACTGGTCAGGGACAACACGGTAGGAAGGGTCTCAGCACTTTCTGCCTTCAGTGTTTATGGTGCCAGAGGCACTGAGCTTTTACTGATCATCTGGATTAGTCACCCTAATTTGCTCCGTTGGCTGCTGGAGTGGCCGGGCAACATTTTGTGCCCTACGTGTGGGGGAGAGGACAGGAGTGTAGGAGCTCAGAGATAAGAGAGCAGAAAGAGGCTGCAGAAGAGCATGCGCTGGGGAGGAGGGATAGAAACTAGGTAGGAGCCTTTGTGAAGAAGACAAGGGAGGAAGAAGAGAGCAGAGGTGGACTGAAAACAACCCTGGAAACTGCTCAGTTGGATCCTTGGAGACCTAATGTATGCTGGACATGTCCAGAAAAATGCATCACAGTGTATATCCATTTAACTCTAGGTAGCTTTGTGAGGATGGCAGCAGTGGGAGACGCGGTGTAGGTGTTTTTCCTACATTCAGTATGCATTCAGATGTTATTTCAAGCCCTGCAAAGTGAGGCTGTTAAGCTGTTAAACATTTTAAAGGTTGCTCAGCTAAGAAGTATAAAAAAACCCATCACTTTTTATTTCTGGAAACAAGGGAATTAAGATAACATTGCAAAATCAACAAACTCAATCTATTAATTTTTTTGACACTTTTTCTTCACAATTATTACTGTAATTTTGGGCACTCTTCTAGGAAAAAATAAAGTCTGCATTGTACTTGAGAGTCTGTTTTATATTTTCTAGCATTATAGTGATTTAACACCATTTCACATTTCAAAAGCCTGGCATGAAGGAAGTTAAACTAGCAAAACAAAATTGTTCTGTAACTGTTTTTTAATATGCTACTTTAACATTTCAACACTATAAACTGTCGGTATGTTTTGTTCCAATAGGATGCTGTATCTTCTTGGACTGAAGTGAACAATTCTATCATGCTGACGGGGTCTATTGTACTGCAGGCTGTGCCTGGAATGACAGTTTCCACAATGTAAAACAAGCCACTAGTGAAGTTAATTATTATCAGTGTTACTTACCACAAAAAAAAAAACAACAACTTTAGCTGGAGCTATGCTGTAGAAACAGATTTCAATTTGCTAGACTTGAATAATGCAAGTAACACTGCTAGACTAAAAGAGCTGTTGAAGAGAAGAGACTACAATAAGGTAGTTCTTTTTCTTCTTCCAAACAAGATTTAACTGCTGTTGACAGGGAAAGTATAAGGCATCTTTCTAGAGCAGGTCTGCGTTGTAAAACACAATTGTGGAGGGCAAATAACTCCTCTCTTTAAAAGTTCTCTATGGAAGCACTTCTGCACTCCAGAGATACGTGTTTATGCCCTCACATTAGAACTGTAGGTGACCTGAAGAGGGATTGGCTCAATAGAACAAGCGAAGGAGGGAGCCCTGAGCACTTACTTTGTCAGTCATTTTCTCTATTTTATTTGTGGGTGAGAGGAGAGCAGTTCTAGGGTAAGGACTTTCTGTAGCACAATGCTGCTGTTCTTTCTGGTGTGTGCTAGAAATGAATTAATTATCTGGCATTTATGAGATCATGGTCTGTTGCCATGGCATCCCATCATGTCAAACACATCATGCACTCAGCATCATGACTTTCAGGGCGAGAGCAAGCCTCCAAACAGGCAGTACGGTTTGCATGTCCTGAGTTCAGTGGCCAGCAAAAAAAGATAACATAAGGAAGACCACAGGACCAGCATATAATGACAAAACCAGCCGCTGTGAGTGCTGCTCAGCTGCAGGGCTCCTCGGAGGAGGTGCCAAGGAAGGACTTGATGTGTGACCCTGGCACACCCAGGGTAGTGACACCAAAACAGGATCACAAACCAGCCGTGCAATGCTGAGACACAGCTCTGTGGCAGAGCAGCATAAGTGAGACCGTCATGTTTTGCTCAAGAAGACTCAGTATCACAAATACTTTCTTATCTCTAGCACAGGGTGATCTGGCATTACTGGATATCCTAATTATCAACAGATACAGAGAAAATTGTTTCAAAATCATGAATACTACTCTTTTTCCAGATGTAATAATTATGTAACGCCTATTTTTTTTTTGATTGCTTTTGGTTTACAGTCCATTTCAGATTTATATTCTGCAGTCATGTAAGGATTATTCTGTTTGGAGCAACTCATCAAACTTTCGTGTTTCAAGTGCATTGCAGCATAACTGGCTGAAGTTTTAGCTCAACATCACCACTTTGTATGAAAGGAGGATATTGGGATGGGAGCCTTTAGTTATTAATCTCAACCACTTCATGCAATATGCTGCAGACCAAAAGTGTGGCCTCTGATGAATGATTTCGCAAACAAAAACGTACTTCCAGCATTTACTTGTCACAACAGTAACTCCTTTTCTTCTGGTCAGGGGGAGGTTATTACATTACCAATAATTAATACACACACACCCCCCCCCCCCCCCAAGATACATAATCTGTACCTGCATTTAGATTTTTGGAGCTTTCTGACAAAGGACAGCTTAAACTTGTGGCAGTCTTGGTATTTTATTATGCTCTGCAAACAAGAAGCAGGCATTGCAGCCTTAGCTAGCAGAAGCGGGGGTGACAGGAAATGGAATTTGTTTTAAAGTGGAGCCCAGTTAGTTTCTGAAATGTATTAGACAATGTGGTTGCCGGAGGTAGCAAAATCTAGACATGATGACCCAGATCTTTTCCTGTTCAGTGCAAAGGATGAGAGTAAAACTTAGCTATGTGAGAATCAAAATTAATGAAATACAAGGCACAGGCTTTTTCTTGCTGGGTGCTTTGTACATGTCTAGACCAAAAGGGCTGACTGCATCTTGGGTCTCCGATTCCTGCTACAGTTCACACCGAAGGAAAGCGTATGAACCTGAATTGTGCAAGCATGCTCTTTGGCACAGTGTCTGCAATCCCACAAACTCCAAACACTAACTTTTACACAGAAAGTAGCAATGAAAAAAGTCATTAGAAATCTCAGGGTAAACACTTCCATGGGTTTGCCCAAAATGAACGTCACCTTCTGCGTTCAGCAAGGGAAATAAACACGTGCTTTTCTAGATGTTTTGTAATAGATAAAGGTGGCTGACATGCCCAGTGTAAGAAATACAAAGGAATTTTTTTGATACCAGAGCAAGGAAAATCCTTGAAGGCTCCGAGTACTTACGAAAATATGCTCGCATGTTCTCTTCCAGCGGTGGCAACATTGCCTTACGAATGCTTACGTCTGTGGAGTTTGCCACTTCCAGACCTGCTCAACCGATTGCACAAGCGAGCGCCTCCCTAAATCCTTTTCACAACAAATAAACTGGGTTAACATTAAACAGCTTTGTCGTAGGGCTTTTCCAACTCCACTCCTTTTGACTTGCAGCAAAGGAGTGATCACACAATTCAGAGCCGCCTGGCAGACCTCGATGGCAGTAAACTTTGGTGGAGTTGAGCCACAGGAAGTGATTTCCGTACCTAGGCAAACGGATGCATGGGAGAGCTGAAAGCTGAGCCTCAGGACTGGTATTTCAATCTTGATCTCCAGTATAGGAATGTGGAAAGATTCTAAAAATCACTATAAGCAGATCAGAAGTCTAGTTAGCTTTCTGTGCCATCACCCAATGGCATATATACTGTCTAGAGGACAGTATAAGAAAATCTCATAATCAAGCAGTACTTTGTAACCCCTTCCCAGCTTCCAGTAAAGTGCAGCTTAAGGGACATCCCAAGACAGGGGTCTTAATTTTTAACAGTCCGATAGACTTTCGCCTCACATCTTTATTGAACCCAGATTTTGGTGAACTGTTGCTTTTATTTCAAAAGAAGTCTAAAAATGAAGGAGGATCGTATTGAACACTATTTTGGAAAACAATCTCTACCAATTCTTTCCACTTTTCTTATACTTTCCTCCTCACAAAGGTGTTTCTTTGGGATGGCTGTAAACAACAGTCACAGGGATAGCCGTTTTGTGTATTTTGGCTTTTCAAAAGTCTTTGTAGGCAGAAGATCTCAGTGTATTCCAGGGAAGCAACAGCAGTATTAGCATAATTAGGCTGAAAAGTACTTTCTTTTTAAAAACGACACATGTTCTCACTCTGTTCTCTTGCCTTCTTTGAAGAAAATGATTCATGATTAAAGAGGAAAAGTCCTTCTGTACTCTGTAATTAATAAAATCCATGCACAAAGAATCTCGCTTGTACACTCAAAGCCCAAGATGAGCAAATCTTTCTCCACTTTTGGTCAAGCAAGACTTCTGCGCTGCTCCTGCCCTGCCGAAATTAATGGTTGAAGCCGACGCGTGTGCACTCACCTGCTTTTAAAAATGGACTGAATCCAAGCAATTCTTCCACTATGATAGCCAAGAGAATACCCAAATAACAACGTCAGTTTATCACCTAAGCACCCAGAGCTCCACTGCACGTCTCTGTGTACCAGTTCCACAATTCCAGTGATGCAAGAATATATGAAGGGATGTGGGGCCTTCAACTTCATGCTCGAGCTATAACCACGCTTCAGGAGCAGCTGAGACTCCCTTGCAAGCTGCTATTCTACCTAAAAAAACAGTCCATAAGAATGTTTTTCCTTTGAACTGTCCAGGTGGGATCACAGGAGATAACAGAGCAGATGAGACAGGGTAGACGGTTGATGAATTAGCGTGCAAACACAAAGACAGAATTTTGTCACAGCATGAATGTGTTATTTATTAAATAGTACATTCGCTAGTAACTTATGTTTTTAAGAAATCAGGAGGAAAACAGGGTTCTGGATATTTTCTTTTGACAGACTGTATTTCACATTTTGGGCAATAGTCTTGGCCCCACTATAATTCTTTCAGCCAAAATATTCAGACCGGCATGCCAAAAATCATACTTAAAGATCCAAATTTAAGCAGCTGAATCAAAGTGTCTTGCTTTTCTCGACTTTTATTCAAAGAGTGGGACTCTTGTTATGCAACAAGAGAGGAAGATGCCAGTATTGGAAAAATTCTTCATATAACAAATGAGAAACTTTTGCAAAAAGACATGTGTGAACAAATCTAGATAGATTATATATGTGTTCATCCTTCCCAAGCGCTGTTACAGGAATTTAGGTTGCTTTTTTATTAAACCTTCTAAGTACAAGATGTTTGCAGCTAGCCATTATAAAAGACTATCATCAATAGGATGAATACTGACCAATAAGTAGATTAAAGAGAAGTTATGCTCACCGAAATTTTTTAATCTCTTCTCTGATTGCCTGTCTACACAAGCATACTGATCTGTCAGCTGCTTTATGGGGAAACAATTCTAAAGGGATGAGCGTTCTTGATGATGTCACCAACACGAAAGAGTAAGCAGTTTTTCTTTCGGTAGGAAACAGCGGTCATTGCTTCATTTGTATGTTAAATTTATGCTGAGACAGTTCTGAAAGGCTGGGGTTTTTTTAATTTCTGTTAAGAAAGCTTTCAGTAGAAAAGACCTATTGCCATTTTTCTTTAATCTTCAAAGAGTCTTCAACCAATCACAAACTCTTCTTCTGAAGAGGAGGCTGATTTGCCTATTTGCATGTAGCAAATGAGAAAACCAGTTTCTGAAATTCAGACGAATTGTTTGTATGACACCTTGTACTTGTGACTTCAGGGTGCAATTCCTTCCACGGGAGCTAGGAAAAGCTCGTGAGAAACAGCACCATCAGCAAGGGAAGAATTCCCTTTGGGCAGGACTGTAAAAGCGTAACTGAAAGCCAAGGCGTGACATTCTGGACGAGGGAAAATCACGTCTGCAGCATCACAGTTGTGTTCTAGTCAAGAGGTTGACCTGACATTGTATTTGAGGGAATAAACCAAGTGTACACAGTCCCATGATTGAGGATTGCAGCACAATACATAGGTGTAAGAAAGGTGAATGCTACAGACATCATGACTGAATAGGCATTTTTCCATTGCAGTTGCTTCCGCAATCACACATTTTAACACGAGACGTTTCTTAGGAACGTAAAATGATGTGAGAGATGGAGTAAAAGAACTGCAACACAAAATCTCCACATTCCATTAAACTACCAGTAAAACGGGGCATCTGGCCAACTACCAGCAACAGCCCATCCCCTGACATTCAGGAGCAGTATAGAGACTCTTTGGCAGCAATTCTAAGTCTGTAGTAGTGTACTCCTCCCTTTCAGGCCTTAGTACATAGTTCCCAGGGAACACTTCATCCAGCTCTCTTTAGTTCCAACCTCACGAAGCACTGTTAC
This sequence comes from Baryphthengus martii, assembly GCA_013396935.1. NCBI lineage: Eukaryota > Metazoa > Chordata > Aves > Coraciiformes > Momotidae > Baryphthengus > Baryphthengus martii. Next base: position 40,734 of record VWZK01020176.1, read on the forward strand.
ATTTCTTAGAAATAGTTAAAAGATTGAAAGGCAAGGACATTTCTTGTATGTTTTATCTGAAGTAGAAAAGGAATTCATTGTTTGTCTTGTACGAGGTCTTTGCGAATACTTTTGGAGACCAGAATTTCTGCTTCTGCTAGCAGAACCAATACGATGCATAAAAATCCACAACAAGAACTGGGAATTGGGATGAAAAGCATGAATAACACAGTCCCACCCATCCTTTTTTCCTTCTGTGCTGAACTGCACAGGGGAAACACCATCACAATACTGGCAACATTTCAAATAGGAACAGAGAGATCTATGCACGTTAATCTGGGACAGGGTTTTCCCTGTAGCGGATGCAACATCCCTCCCATTGATTTTGTACCATACCATGCGTGTGTGGTATTGACTGGCATGCCTGTGAAAGCCCTGTCAACACTCTTCCTGCTTCTCAATATGTTAAAATTGTCCTTGCTTTAAGTTCAATCTTCCTTTAACAATACAGCAGCTAAAAGAAAGCTTTAGCATCTGAGAACTGGAGTGTTGAAGTATGAAAGTTTGTTTATTAAAAAAAAAAACCCAACAACCAAAAAACCAAGGTGTTAGGAAAAGAATTTATTTGGTCAACAAAAGGAAACCCAAATACAACAACGAATTTCTGACAAAACCCATCAAAATCAAGAGCTAAGACAAATGCAGGTCCTGTTTCACACCGGTTTTCCAGATTAATCACAGCAGCCAAATGGGAGCTTTTAATTCTAGTGTTCAATTCAACTCCATCTTGTCACATCTAAAGTAAAAGAGGTGGAACTGAAATGAAAATACTGCTTGGAAAAAACATAGTATCTACTAGTAAAACCAAAGATATTTCAAATTGCACCACAGACCTGCTCTGGTGCAGCTGACTGCTGCAGAGGGCACAGCAACTGCTGGTGTGCATTCACAAACTACACATGCTACAGAGACACTCCAGACACAGAGAGCCTGAACCGAAGTGAGAATTTTAGTTGCGACCTTCCTCTGTTGTCAGAAAGGCACATGAATGTTTGCCACAATTAAAAGAGCAGAAGGTTCCTTTGCCCTGGCGTGAAAACTACAGCCCTTCAGCGCACAACGATACGTAGCAGCAGTGCTCCACAGAAAGTCCTTGGAAGCGTTTAGGGTACCATCTTCTAAGGAGCCACCAGTACCGAGGGGTCAATTTCGCTTTTCTTACACAGACCACTTGTGTGCCTCGCTCTGACTGGTCGGCTGTTAGTGGGGCAGGCACAACTGACCAGAACCAGAAGCGGTGACAAACAGTCTGTGCAGATGGATGAGTACACAGAGAGGCACATCTAACTTGCCTATGTTTAAGCTTTGCGCATGTAATACGTAGGTGGGCATCGGAAAGCTGCACCTAAAATAAACATAGCCCTCCGGTTACATAGCTTCCACATCTCCATATACTGGGTATATAAGCACCCTGAGACTACCAAATTAATATGCCTTCTTTAAAGCTTCGAGCCAATGAAATGCTTTTTTACTAGAATGGCAAAAATCACTGTAGGTACCGGCCCCGAGAGTGCTTTGTTCTCTTAATTTCTCTTCTGCCAAACAGATCTCTACAAGATGGGGCCACATTAGGCTTTTCCCCCACTCTCCCCTCTCCCTTCATTAAAACATTTTTCTATATAATGTTGCTTTAGAGTCCAACTCCTGCCAGACAAGTATCAGTCAGGAAGAAAAACTTCCTGCTTTATTATGAACCTTTGTAAAAGAATTCAAATGGCTGGGCTACAGTAATTTGATATGTTGTATCTTGGCCAGTGGGCTCCCGGTTCTCAAAAAAACCCCAAGATTAGCAGACATAACACTTCAAGCTGTGCTGTGTTAAACTGGATCCAAATGCTACTATGCTAAATAAGACTGAAAGAAAGGGATCACTCAGTTTTCCTAAATGGGAGGAGCAGGCTATTCATATGGTCTTTCACAGGGCTTTAAGTTTTCCCAGTTCACCGAATATAGACACTGTTAAGTTTCTTGCAAGCAGGGTCAAGGCAGGCGAGTATCAAAGGAGAGAAACTATGATTTTAGACAAATTTTGGTATTACTGTCCCTCTATCACTACTTGACAACTGTATATAGGTAGATTAAGCTGTGACTATTGCTGACAGACCGTGTAAATGGAACATGGGACAAAGAAACATACTGTCATTGCCGGTCTCTGACACCAAATCCAACCAAAATCAAAATTTGCAGTTTGTTCTTTCAGCAAGACAACCTGAGGCACCAGTCCCTGCAGCTCTGCCAGGTCAGAGCACACTCCAGGTACTCACAGCTTAAGGGGAATAATGGGCCAGTATTTGGGCTGCTTTTTGTCACAGTTTCTATCAAAGATAAGCTGCATGGCAGCCTCCATTGCCTGGATTTTGGCAGCTTCAGCACCATACAGTTTCTTCATTTCTGCCATTCGTCTCTCCCCAGGTCTTTCTGTAGGCGGCTCCACAGAACGCCCCATCATTTTGTGAAGGTCTTGATCAGCCTCCACGTACTGGTGCTCAGCTTCCAGCTGCTGCTGTCTCCCTAGACAAATAAATCACAAGAGATGTAAATTACTGAGCTATCGACCAATCACATTTGATTTTAACTTTTTAAATATTACATGTTCAAATCTGGGCTGGGTATTGAGGGTCAAGATCCACACACTCTTGGGTGCAGACAGTTTCTGCAGCTTAAAAAACATTGCATGTTACTTGTCCTGCTGTGGTTATTATGCTTAATGACAAATTCCTACTAGGTAGCATGAGAAAGTCAAGTTGGTAGAAGTGGCGAGAAAGGAAGATGATCCTGGAATGAAATCCTAAAAACTCTAGAAAACCTCTATATTAGTCACAACAAGTAAAAATCAGCAGTGCTTCATTTCTTCCCAACATATACATGCCCTGAAAAACCAACCCCTCCCCCCCCAAAAAAAAACAATGAACCCACCAACCAACCAACCAACCAACCAACCCTAAACCAACAACCAACCCTAATCAAGAGAGCTGTTTCCAAAGTAATGACTTAGCAGTTGAGATAAGGAAACATCACGCAGGACAATGCAACTTTAGCTGAATCATAGCCAAGAGAAAATGTCATCAGTTGTTACTCTCTGAAAAGGAACAAGCCAGTCTGTCATGTGTCTGTCACTAAGCACACCCAATGAAACCCAGCTGTAAGCATGGTGTTGAGATAAACTACCCAACCTCATCCATTTCTGGACACTTGCAAAGTTCAAAACTGCCAGCCCTACTGCTATGGCTTTGAAGACAAACCAAAACAGCATCAAACATAAATCCCAGCACAAAGCCTTTTAAAGAGGATTTAAAACAGTTCAGAGAGGTGAAACATTTGGACCAATCTGTCATCAAAAATCCTCTCTGGGAAGCAAGAACTTGATTCTGCATGCCCAAACTGACCTCCACGTCCTGGGTGCTGCTCTGACAGAACAAATAACACTCTGCGCAGTCAAAACAGCAAAATGTGATACAAGACTCCCCTCTTATGGGGACAATTCTACATGATGGAAAAAAAAATCATCACCTGGCGGCTGAACTCTTCTGCCTACCAATAACAAATGACAGTTCTCAAAACACCATCACAGAAACAGTTCACTACTAATGACAGCACCTTTTTTTTTCTTTTTTTTTTTTTTTTTAAGCATCATAAAGGACAGAGTGTCCACAGGTCAGGATGCCTTAGTCACATGCAGGACATGCTTCTCAGCATTTGGTGCCGTGTGCCTCTTCCCTCCTTCCCCTGAGACAGAGATTCAGCTTTCACAAGACACACGACATCTGCAAACCCTAACCCAAAGCTGAGTATCATGACATATCTGTGTCAAACATCTGCAGTTTATTTTTACACTGGGAAGTACTGTACAGAGCAGCCAACTGACTGTCAGCCTCCCTAAGTGAATTATGCCCTGTACCTCATTCACAGAAAATAGCTATTAAACAGCATAATCAGAAATCTCAATTTTGGCATCTGTTCATCTGACAGGGACACTGAAAGCTTTCGTCCTGTCATTTCAAACACCATCCACAGTTTGCATGTTGGCACTTGAAGGGCAGGAGGGCTTGAGGGCTTATTAGCAATCTATTCCTGAGAGCTGTTTCACTCTCTGTGATTTTGCTTTAAGGGCACACCCCTGAAGTGGGCTGCACTGCCAGAATTCACAAGGAAACGTACATTACAGTCCATATGTGGTTTTGGAAGAGTCAGATTTATTTGGTGTCAGGCCATTTTAACCAGAAGGTCTGAATTAGAAAATCTAACGTTGCCTATAGAGGGCCCAGCACTATAAGGACAGGCTATAGCACCCTGGCTGTGACTACACAGGTCATTTCTATCCCATTGAAACAAACTTCTTGGGGCTCCTGGCTGCCCACAACTAAGTAACACGCTTTTAGGCATGAACGTGATGCAAACTACACTGAGTAGTGCTAAGACAGAAAACAAAAATCTATGCTGGAAAACCAATGTCTCCTACTGTAGGTTACGTTGCAAAACTGTGCAGGGCAGTGAATTGAACCCATCTTTGTTGACTCTCTTAGGCAACAAAGATAATTCCTTGTACTTCTGTATCGCCCATGGAAATTTTTTCCTCATTAGTTCCATAGCTGCATGCTAGAGGCAGCTGCTTCCTCGCTTGCTTGCCATAGAACGCTCTCTGGTAGCTCACTGCACACAGTAACACTTAAGAAAAATTAATTTCTCTGGAGATAGATAATGAATTCTTCTGTTTGGAAATTAAATGGGTCTCTAGCAGAAGCTTTATGATGGATGAGTGTATTACAGTTTACTGTGTGTATCAATCTCCATTTTGCAGCACAGAGGAGTTCATAAACCTGCAGATCCTAATGTTAGCAATCAAAATAATAATAATAGTAATAATAATAATACCAATTTAAATTCCATTCTCAAAATTACCTAACAAACGTCTGGAGTATATGTTTTACTTGACACTAAAAGAGGTACTGACCTTAACTTTCTAACCTGACTTTTACTATTCTGTAACTACTGGTTAAGAATTTCCCAGAGTCACTCTTATTATAGTGTCAGACGTGTAAATCAGGCCTACAGAGTCTGGGCAGAGGTGGGGGACAAACCTGCTACAGGGACCCACAGTTTTTCATACCAAAGGCTGAATTTGAGTATAGCATGTGGCAGCTGTTGCTGTTAATACCACTGTGGTATTAGCGTAGAATATGCTGCAGTTTCAAATTAGTTATTTGGGGAGAGACACTACCAGGACAAACTCCACTGTCAGTGACGGCTCTATTTGCTGTTACGGACAATCAAGGAAAGTGAAACCATGGAACTAAATGGGTATGTAAACTTCTGCTTTTTCAAAACCAGTATTTCCAGCCAAACATAGAGATAGGAAACAGATGATGGCAGAAAAAAAAGTTTTGTCCTGTTGAGATGCATACTAATCTGTCTCTGGTGGGGCAGGGGCTGGGAAGTAGAACTGCTCTTACCTCCAGCAGTCCAGGTTCTTTTCATTACCTCAAAATTTATTTTAAAACCAATACAAAGCAATGCAACCTGAGCTAAACGTGCTACTACTTCTTCATCAGAACGATGACAACAAGCATCTGGCAATGGAAAAAACAAGCAAACGAAATTATAAACTGTCTATAGCCCTAAGCCTATAGAGGCAAATGAAATTTCTCTAAAGCAAACACCAAATATTCATCGATGAATTCGGTAGCCAGGTTTATCAAAACACTCATTCTCAGCCCGCAGCAATGAAATCCTCAGCTCATTCTCAGATCAGAGTTTCGCACTCCGAATTCATAAGTCATTGTGCTGCCAAGTTATAAATGCGAAACAAATAATTTTTATGCAATTCTAAGTGCTTCCTCCTTCCACTTCACACAGACTAAAATAAATGTGCTTTCTTTTACGGCATTTAACTTCCAACTACTGCCAAGCTTCCCGCAACCCTGGAGCAGTATTTTGCAAACGTTCACAAGGCAGGCAGGCAGCTGCAATGGTGGCTGCTTCCCTCACAAAGGAAAAGTACTGTTGACATTCTCCCAAGTGGTCAGTTCCATTTCTTCCCAAAGATTCTCTTCCTCTCTTGAATCCCTCTTCAGAATTAACTTATTCCTACAAAGTCCAGTTCTGCTAGAAAGTCATCATTACCTGGCCAAAAGCAATTGAGACATCTTTTTCCACACACAGTAAGAAGCCTTTTTTCTTCATATTTAAAGAATACTGAGATCTCTACCTAACTCATGCTACATCCTGGGACATCATCAGTAAATCCAGGCCTTCTGAAAGAAAGTTTTGGGTTCTTTTTCCATTCCTCGCCCCCTCTTTTCCCACCTTTAATGGTTGACTTTTAATCTGGGGTATACTAGTTGAAAAGTGTACAAATATAGACTACCACCTCCAGCCTCAGGGACTGCCAAGAGCAGTATAAGCAGTAACTAGTATCTTAAGTATTCACTGCATTTGGGGCTTCATAAGCACACAAAAGCCCTCTCACATACTTTGAGCAAAACTATGACCTAAGCCCCTCAAGATGTAAACTATTTTCCCCATATTTCCCCATATTTCCCCCTTTCGAAATTCAGATGTCTGGTTTCTCTTATTTCACGAAAAGAAAAACGTCATATACTTTCGGTAAGTTTGATCCACTTTGCTCTTCTTTCTTTGTGATATCCTTTGAGAAGCTCAAGCAGTAATGAAAAAAAAAAAAAATTCTCTCTGGAATTCATCCTTTTCTTATTATAAGGAAAAAACCAAACCCAAACAAAACAAGGGAAAAAACAACCTCAAAACCAAACCCCAAATAAATTCCCTTATTTGGAGAGAAGTCTTCATGGAAAGACTTTTCAACATGAGAAGGAGATAGAAGCAGGGAGGGTAACTACCTATATTGCAATTTTTAATGAAAGATTTATCGCCAGCATTGTGTGCGTTCTTGTACCATTTTTAGCGCTTGTTATTTACGCCCCCAAGCCTGAGATCACTGTAGCCAGGGATCATACCCAATCTGAGGACGTTTCCCATAGAGGCAGCCTTCTCCACAGTTCTCTAGGTGCATACACACTGCAGTCTGTCACATTCTGCCCCACACGACGACGGCAATTCTGGCAAGAGACCAAGGGCTTGCTCCTCCTAAGTGTCAAATGGTCTTTACTGACTTTAGTTTCTTGCTCACTCAGCACATTATTCTTCAAGAAAATACTGCACTTTCCCCAGCCTTGATTTGTTTTTTCTTTTCCATGATTTCAGAGTGACCTGCACCCCTGTCCACATATTTGTCTGCTTATGTGAAATGAGGAATGATTTTCTGTTACTGCTGCATGCGCACTTTCTGAGCTTTCTCATCTTGTCTTAAATGCTACCTGAGCTGATCTTGAGCAGCCCACACTAACAGAGTTGAAAACACTACCCATTTCTCCTGATTAAAAATTCCTAGTTCTCTCTTTGAATGCCACTTCCCACAAGCCTGTCTGCTGTGTTAAATCTTCTGCCCACACAGGCTTCTCAACGTCAAATGCCAGCTTCTTTATCTCCCTAGAAAAGCTAAGTACCTTTACCAGAAACTTTTCTGAAGTGATAGCATCAGACCGTGTCATTCTGCCCGTGCTTGCATGAACCAGGCATACCACGGTGAAAACCAAAATCTTTGCCTAAAGGAACTGCAACAAAATAAGGATTTAAATCTGAGGATTTGTAAACAGGATATTCGAGGAGTTTAATTTCTACAGAGCTCTGCAGAGCTCTGGATTTCCAGAGGGCTGACATCTTAAGCATTACTCTTTATCAAGTGCAAAGCTTTGCACGACAAGAGTTCCCATCAGTGGGAGCCTGTAAGATACAAACAATTGTGACCTCCCCCCACATCTGTAAAGATAAAATATTCCAGGTTGCTGAAAACAGCACAGTCTCGCTAGCTGGAGGAACACTAAGCACCTAGTTTGGAACACTAAGTATTTTGCAGAAATCATGGAAATGTACTGAAGGAGTGATGATTTTACCGTGGAACGAACAGCCTCATTCTAGCTGTAAATTGGCTTGGGGAAAACGGACTCATGTTTAAACTCCTTAAATTTAAAACCTTATAGCTGCAAAAGATGCAGCAAAGAGATTACTGATGACACAATGTAACTTCCCTCTTCCTACTTTTAACAACAGAAGTCTGATCTTCAAAGAAAAGTGGAGACAGCTAGGATGTATCTTCCCCTACCAGCAGTCTAACCCAGGCGGAAAAATCAAATGTTGTAGCTGGCTTGAAAACATTAGTTTGAAAGAAAAGTGACTTCTTTGGGAGACTAATTGGCTGCAATTACCAGCTCTCAGTCACCAGACTCACAACCAGCATGAAAAAGAACTACTAAAAATGCCTAGAGTATTAAAACCCCAAGTATCTATGCTGACAAGTTTTCCATCTGCTAGCTGAGGAAGGAATGAGTTAAAAGAAATCGAATATTTCACTACATATATCTACAAGCAATGCAATATTCTCAAGGAAAAAAAAGAAAATGTTCTATTACAGGCTTTGAAGTAAGAGCAGATGTGATTCCTTGGCAAGCTTGTGGCAGTCTGAAACCATGGTTCCACGGACATTTTTCTTTCCTGAGCTACAAAACCAGCTTATGCAGCTCCTGCTCCTCTCCTTCTCCGTTGGCTACATGCTCCAGCTCCCAGGCCCCTCAAAGATGCCACTACAATGGTTTAAGGAGCCACACAATGACTCCTACAAAGAAAAAAACGCAAGCAACCAGCCACAGTAAGTTGTATTTCACCCAGGTACGGTTTAATGACTTGGCACCACACGTGCTAAACTCAAGGGGCAGCACTGGAGCAGGGGTGAATGGCTAGGAAGAAAAATTGCTTAACTTGGCTTTGGCACCGAGACACGTTCATTACAGCCCAGCTGGACTGAAAGCTTTTTTGGTAAAAGCAGGAACCAGTCTAAGATGAGAGTGTGCTCTCTAAGAATGAGGCTATTGTGACAGGCTAAGCAGAGAGCAAACAGACTTTGCAAATCTGAAGTATTCAGTTTGATACCTTCTCTTTTGCTGTAATACAGATTTCCATCACATTTTGAAGAGGACAGCTCTGTAGAAACAGGGCAAAATTACTTAGCAAGACAGCAAGTGGAGAGAAACTACCTTTGAAATGAAAATGAACAGAAAGCCAGAAAGTAACCTTAGAACCGAAGTGTTACTTCCAGGTTTGCTACTGGGTGGTATGTATCACTCTCAAGTTAATTAACCACATGCTTCACTGTAATGAATCTGTAAAATGAATCTAATACTTTCCTACCCAACGGAGAGATTTCCAGAATTAATTATCTCACATTATTTTGAAATCTGTGGGTTAAGTAACTGGCAGAAAGTTACACAGTTAACCAGAGAATAAAGAAGCTGGTTTCTGTTTTAGAAATAGGATTAAAAACCAAGAAGGGTTTGTCTTGTGGTCTCCAAAATAAACTGCCAAAGATCCTAGATGGAAACAATACAAGCCTTCATGGCCATGTTTACACTCGTAGTAGGCTACACTGGTTACTGCCCAGCTAAGCAACAAATCACCTTTCTTTTCTTTTGTTCTATTATCTCCCACAATGAAACTCTTAAGAAAGGATACTGTTATCCCAACCTGAAAATGAAATGAAACAATCAAACCCCGTAAACATGAAGCAACAAGCAACCAGCCAGCCCAGCGGGAACCTCAAGTGAAAGCCTGCTCTAGAAATTTGAATGCTCTAAATGTAAATGATAATCAGGTATATGTACATCTAAGACAGGAAAACACACAAGTGAGCCCAGCAAAACCAGGGGTCTGTATCACACCAGTGACACCAAGGTGTCCAGCCTGTAGGCTCGTGCCATCTGACAGAATTAAACAGCCAGGAAGCTGCTGACCGACCACTGCTTAGAAATTAGTACAGGATCAGGCACCAGCAGCTGCCTCCAGTAAGGATCAAGTCTATAGCAATAAGATTAAATAGGGACCAGCTGACTCTGCATTCCCATCCCCCAAAACAACTCCAATCTGTCGCTGATGGCAACAATGCTGACGCCAGACAAAGACACCAGTGCTAGAGTAAACAGAAGGATTACTTAAATCTATATATAACTGTATCCACATATACACATACATTTATGGCACAATCAGAAGAGACCGAATGAGGAAATGTTCAAATTTGAAAGTGCTTCTTTAAAGGCAAACCAGCACATGGAACAAACATGAGTTTCACAATCATTCTTCACGTGTGCCCTGAATAGAAATTAAGCACTTGGAGGAAAGTGTTCCATGATGTACAGAGCACTAGACTGCTAAATAATACTAAAAGTTTGCTGCTTTCAGGCAAAAAATAGGAAGTAGCCTGTGTCAGTCTTCTAAATCAGTCTCGCACATTCAAACTTGACACTGAGATTTCTTTCTTGACTCCAGTCACAGGCCACACCGAGGAATTCAAGTTGGGTTTATTGTATGATACAAGAAAGCGACTCAGTAATTTATGCAGGAAAATCTGCTACTTTATCAAAAACATTTGAAAAAAACCAGGGTTTTTTTGAGAGCAACCTGTAATCATGTCGCTGCTTTAATGAAAGGAGGTATACCCAGGCTATGAACTGACCTTTCAGTTAAACCGGCAGCTTTATAATTTAGCAGCCATGCAGAATTAAATAACAATCTCTGATCCAGATAAAATTAATTTCAGCAAGTAAATATGCATTTTTCCTATGCTATTAATTACAGTGTGCTGCCTGACCAGTTGTTTTGAAGGAGACAGCCGGAAAGAGGGTCGAACTAAAGGAATTAGCAAAATATATCACACCTTGTGAAAGAAAGGGCTGAGAGGTGGCTTTGGAAGCTTAGTTTACCTCTGACCTTCTGAGCTTCTCATTGCTCATTTCAGCATTCCAGTAAAATAAACATAATATACTTAAATACATCAGGATAATTGCTATACTCATTATTAAAACCACAACAAAACACATCGGGAAAATATGCCGGAGAAAATCTGCAGATGTGCATCTATTGTACCTTCCACAAAAGGGAAATGTTTGACACTCAAAATGATTCCAGAGTTGGTTGCTGGAGTAGAAGTCTGAGCATTGTCTCCTTTCCATAAGGCAGCCAGAATCCTGCCCATCAGAAAGTTGTTGTACTTAGCAAGTGGGAGCTCCATGTCTCCCCTCCATCACTTCGACGCGGCAATTCACACGTGATGGAAATGTTTACGTGACTTGATGAAGAGAAGACTTTACATGGGGAGAGACATCAGGCTGAAAGTCCATCTAGCCAGTCAGGGGTCAGCAATGAATGCCAAGGAAAGAATGAAAAAGCAGGAAATGCAAATAACTACACAATGCCAGCTTTACCTACTGAGAAATGGAGAGATCAGGAAAAGGCAGATACTTCTTCTTGCACTCCTCCAAAGCCAGCCAGATACTCTGCCATCTACCACCTCAACACCTCCTCCACTGTCACACATGATACAGTCTCCATAACCTGGACCCTTCTACAAGTTTTCAGCCTCCTCACCCTAACAGTCCAAAAACCCCAAACTGATCAGTTTTAAAGTCAGTCTTCCAACCCTTCTGTTCAGCAACCACATCAGAAATCGCAGACCTCCTAGAAACAAAGGCACTCTGCAAGGCTTGTGCAGAGTGAGAGAACAGCAGCATTGGCTTGTTAGTACTTGAACAACCAAATTAAAGTTGAAGCTAGAGTGCTCTTCAGAGATCTACGCTCCTTGTCCAAATTTCCCCAATTTCTGTAAATACAGAGCTGACTTCCAGACCAATCACCACCACTTCAGCGACTACAAATGAAATTAAACCCGGGAGATTCTTATCCAGCTAAATGCAAAGAATATCAATAGTATAAAAAACCATGGTTTTTTTCAGTACAAATATCCATTTAAGATTTATTTTTCATTTTACATTTCTTCCATGCTTTTGGTGTACTGCAGGGCAGTGTTCTGACAGCTTAGACATATCCCCTTGAAAATATCAGGGGGAAGTTCCAGTATCCAGAGAAACAGGTTTGGGTACTTTGGAGGCCAATAACAATTTTAACACAAATGAACAACAACCGGATCAATCTGCACTGAGTATTTCATATGGCTGCAGCACAACTGTTTCTCAGTGTTTTTATATCAACATTCTCTATTTTCCTGAGAGACAAAGGAGTGTTATCACCCCCATATTACAGGTTTGAATAAAAAGAAAATGGATGCAGATTCCTAGAGCAGGAGGTGCTTTAGATTCCCTGGAATGGGCTTCACAGCAGATCACATCAGAAGATGGTACAGGTGCTCAACTCATACACTGGAAAAGATAAGAGTGACAATGTTCCCTTGCACCTTGGGGTTTAGGATGCCTCATCCTTTGGGTATAAATTACTAGCTCCCTTCTTCGTACAAGGCATGGTTGGAAGAGAAAGATTATTATTTTACATATCTGTTTCTAATTTCCACCTACGTTGAAAGCTTTTGTGGATCTAATCCCAAATGACATGTCCAAGGTCATGACGAAAGCCAGTAAAGGCCACTCCAGTCTGAGATGGGTAGTCTAACAGACTCTCTGTCTCTCTCACTTGATTTTGAGCATGCGGGGAAACAAGTTTTGAAAAAACCCAGGCAGATGGAAGTCTCTGAACTCTCAGTTTCTGCCTCCACAGCACCCACATTTCTCCAGTGACGATGGACATGAATTCCATCTGGATGCTTCTGATAAAACGGAGGCACAGTGAGAGATGCTGAAAAGCAAATAGTGCCTCTGAAGTCTTGGCATTAACAACATCCCCATAAAATTAGCAGGGGTAAATTATGCGTTTCCAAGCAAATCTGTACAAGAGGTTTGTTTTGCAACAGCGAGATCTAAAACGTGTAACGCCTGAGATGTTTTGCTGTTACGCTCTGTTGCAGATTCTGAGCAGACTTTGTAGCTAAAGAGCACAGAAAGAACACGACATTGTTGCATCCATTCCCACTTTGGTCTTTGACATTTGTTTTTCAACATTACTCCACTGCTGCACACCCTGAAGCTTTAAACATTCTTGCTATCGCAACAGTTCCCCCAGGCAGATAGAAAAAAAAGTGTTAGAAGATGCTTAATTCATAGCCCGCACTCTCACTGCTCACTTACAAGGTTGAGAGCGTCACACTAAAGGCGGATTAATTCAGGTTTGTCAGCGCAGAACTGAGACAGAGCTCTCTCCTAAGTTAAAGCACTCAGAGATCCAGGAATGCTGCACGTGGCACCTAGAACCAGTAATTGAACTAGTAAAGCAACCAAGGCATTTTAGGAGAAATGGGAGGTGGCATAAACTGCGAAGACAGACTGCCCAAGTCAAGTGATTTGCACAGTGCAGCTTTTATACCACTCTTGCCTAGAGCTGCGTGTGTCAAGCATGGTCTCACCTGCTCTTTTCCACAGCAGCTGCGGCTGCTTTCACAGGCTCCCCTGCAGGGACAAAGAATGAAAAGGAGACTGGAAGAGCCACTCAGAGCAGCTGCAGATGCTAATGGCATAAGCAAGTAGGCAGATTTGCCTTCAAAAAATTACCAGTACCAGTTCTGAGCGTGAGTAGCGTCTGCGTCTTCCCACACCAAACTGTTGCCATAGGAAGCAATCTTCTGTAACAGCATCCTGAAAGCTAGTTTTGCTCTTACAATAAGGCCAGGGAAGAATTCCTTGTTCCACATGTGGCCTCTCAGCCCTGGGTCCACCTGGTAGTTCTTCGCCAAAGCTTCGCAGAGCCCAGGAATGTCACAGCAATGCCCTTAAGCCTTGGAAAGGGCACGGACACAAAACAGGGGCAGACGCTACACTCGTCTGATCTAAAACTCAATTACCAGATGTATTTCCTTTGTAAAAAGAAAGTTCCAACTGCTAATCTATCACAACAAGCTATGGATGTGTTTCCACAAGGATCGTTCTGAGACCAGCAGCTATCAAGAAATAGTTATCAAAAGCATATCCAGCACATGGATGGTGAGGGACAGGGCATTCTCATATCCTCAAGATGAGTCCAGTCAGAAGGTATTTTACCACAGCACTGATTTACTTAGAGCAGTAACAATACCAGATTCCCAGACTTCTCTTACCAACTCATAAATAACTTGGGGTTAATAGCTCTCTGGGAGAAAGGGTAGCTCAAATCCCATATTTGTTCAGCAAAAATGATGTTGACAGGATGCGTTTTGGTCAGAGATGTGAAATCTAACTTAATGGTTAAGCAAAAGGTCTGGAATGAACAATTCTGCTCAGGTCACATTGTTCATTCTTCTACCACTTGAGGCTTTTGCTTACTTCCTGCTGAGGTACTGAAAATCCCTTATAAATATGAATAAATTGAACCTCTCAACAAGCTACCTGAGGTATTTACTATCTCCACTATGGTAACAGAACACATTTGACAGACAAATAAAGGGTGACAATTTCAAACACAGTTTTCCAAAGTTTAGTACATATTTTCATAGTAAGACAACATTTTTCATTTTCAGCAAATGTAAGAGGAAATAGAAGTGTTTGACATCTTGGCATTCCTCTTAAAGCAATGTCTCCACTACACTTACACTGAACCACATGAGCTTCTTTTCCCATACTCCTAGCTATAAACCTGCTGTAACTCAAATACCAGTACTCCACAGCTTGCTTTTGAAGAACAGAGCCCAGTACAACCGCTGTCAGACAGGGAAGCGGCATTCCAAGGCCCAAATCCACCTGACTGTCCAGGCTACACGCACAGGGGTGTGGTCCACAGCATCCTCAGATGCCACTTCAGAGCTGATCCCTGGGGCATATCCCTTAGCAGCAAACCAACAAGCCCGGCCTTGCACTTGTGTACTTTCAGGGGCTGCCAACACTGTCAAAGAGTCTCAGCCTCAGGCACATAACAAATAAGAAAGACTTTGCATAGGATTTCCAGTTCTCTATATTAATCCTCACACAACTCTCCTGAGGAGGCAGCAGGGGATATCCGTTTCCGACTGTATCTGGTCTAGTGATACAGAAAGTGCACCATTTCCACAGCAGCACCTAAAGCTTTCTGGTTTCTCTCCTCCATTCATTCCTGTAGCAGCAAGTACACCTGCACAGCATCATGTCCATTTGTTACAAGATGTGTTGGATTGATAAGGAAGACACAGGTTCACACCGCAAAGCTGTACAATCTTCAGAGCTCAAATTCCGTCGCTAGTATGAGATCCAAGGGTGTTTTCTTGACTATCAGATATTCTAGGAATGTCTGTGTTCCCAAATTGATACTCTTATTACAAAGATAACCTTGTCTCTTATGAAACATACAAAATTGTACCCAACTTTTGCTTTCCAAATGCAATTCAGACTCTCTGTTTTTACAAGTACAGATTAGTTTTCAATGTCAAAGCTGTGAAAATTGTGGCACTTCTCCTTGTTTCTCTAGCAAGGAGGCACTTACTCAGCTGTTGGCTGCCAGTCCCAAAGAACACAGCCTCTACGGACACAGTGTGTGCACTTGAGAAGATTCTGCTGCTACATAACAAAAGGTTCAAACATGAAGAGCAGAGATAAGGTACAAAAGGAGAGCCTTTCACATTTCTCCTTGTCTCACTAAAGAATGTGCTTCAAAAGCATCTCTGAAGCACCCACACATATTGCAGAGAGCACTCTTACTTCACACCCATTTCTCAGCAACTTCAGCAATTCAGCTTCTAAAGATATTGGCAAAAGTTCATGTGACAACAAGGCTAACAAAGCCAAGGAAGTTGAGCAGGTATTTACAAGTTCACCATCCACACTGCTTTGACAGTTTAGGGTAGAGAAGAAGAAACGAACATGATGCTAGTGACCAAGACTCACTCTCTGACGGAAAAAAAGGCAGATGAAGAACAAGAGAAAGCACTCACCAAAAGCTAAAGAAAGAAGGAAAACATGGTGGCAAAAAAACCTGCACCAAAGTCTAAGGCCTATGTGCTTTTTTTTGGAGAATAAACAAAACTTCATAGATCTGGTACAATTCAAAAAATTTTCAAAACGTGGAAAATTCCATAACTCCCTGTTCATGAAAGAGGCAGTGGCAACTGTCATCTTTCAGAGAAAAAGAAACCTGAGGGGGACAAAACCTACATCCTCATTCATCATTTCCTTTCATTGTTTTGTTAGTTTTTTTTTTTAAAAGGTTTTCCATCTGGTCTAAAAATTTTAAGTTGAGACAACATTATTTTGGGAAAAGCTGCAGGGCATGTGTGGGCAGTACAGAGGCTTTAATGGAAAAGAAAACTAGTCATAGCATTAACAACTGACAGACTATTATCCTTCAGTAATGAACTGACATGATGGTACTTTCCTTTGCTTTTCTTTGTTTTTAAATAAAGGACACTCTCTCATTGCCTGTTGACTACTACAGAATGGTTCTCAATGTACTTGCATTCACTCAATTACAGTACTCATTTGCTCATATACTTAAAAAGGGAACAAAGAAAAACTGCATAAGGACAAAGTACATGTTTCAAAGGCTTAAATTTAAAAGTGCAATAAATAAGTGCAATTGGACAATGTAGAGAATTGTTACGTTTGTGACTCTTCCTCTCTTGGCCTTTGTCCTTTTAATTCTTGCAAATTTAAAAAGGCAGTTTACTGTATTCTGCCCTTGACATCTAGGGTGCTTGGAGAATTCAGTACACTACCCAGGTCTGACAGGTATGGTAACCCAGAAAAATAACTACGTGCTTTCCCACAGCCAGAGGCGAGACTTTTAAATGCAACGAAAAACATCTCCAAGAAGCACAGCATGTTCAGATCACCCGTTACGTGAAGAACCAGCACAACAGACTAGCCCGACAAGAAAACTCTCTGAAAAATAGAATCACTAGGTAATTACGATTGCATATGAAGAAACAAATGAAAAGAAATGAAAACTGTGTGTAAGGGATTTTAATCAAATGCACCTTATATCTAAAACATGAGGTAAGTTTTTAACGCATTAGTAAGTCTGAGTTCATGTAGCCTCCGCAAAACTCTGCTCACAATTACTTCGGGGCATGCCAGGAACACATAATTTGACTGAAACACATGACAGGAATATAAAAACTAGTAAGAATTTGACACGAACTCAAAGACAAAAAAGGATACTGTTTGTGAACAACTGTATCACTGCTGAAGTGTTGAATCATGCAGCAAGGCTCAGACTTTGCCAGTTTCAAAGGCTTTACTGTGCAAGTCAGCCAACCACTGCAAATGCCCACTGTGAAAACAACAAAACAGAAAATCGCTACAGAAGTTAGGAATCTGCTTGGTTTTCAAGTTTGTGGCAGTTACCAAAAAATGAAATAAATCTGAAGTTTTCTTCTTTGGCCAGTCTGACATGATGGCTTTCTCATCTTTGAAACTTTTCTCTTTGCAGTTAGTATTAATGCTTCACCAATCAGATGCCTTTCCCACCTACACCTCAGGCCTATTTAAGTGTTCTACTGTTAAAAGCTTGCAAGACCTTATCCTCTGATGTCCGTGATCACGTTTACCTCCAGCAGACTCTAAACCAGGCATTAGAAGGGAAGAGTCCAACAACAGCTAGGACCTGTTTCAGTCCATTCCATTATCCTTCAACATGCTGACGAGACACGGATCATACGTAGGAACCAGCTATATCTTACCTGGTAAATCAAGACTCTTACTATGCACATCCAAAACAGCTGCATTAAAGCTGTGTAGTAGCTACTAATTTTGCAGGGCTTGAAAAACACCAGACTAATGGTGTTTATCACAAAGATCAATCAGACCTTCACCATCTCTACGAGTATCCCCTTCCCTACGTGCCAAACTCCTCTCTATTTGCCCTATCACTCTTCTTTTCCCATGTATCTCACACTTCAGTAAGTTGCCAGTAAACATTTAAAATGAATGTTATGCAAGAGTTTGATAGAAGAAGAGCAAGCTGTGTGCATATCAAGGCATAGGGGCCAAAGGCTGTGAATTCGACTTGGAGCACTTTATTTATACCAGAGGAAGAAAACACAGAGACACAGTCTTCCCCTTAATGCTCCCTAACAGCTGCCTTATACTTCAACTGAGCGTCAAGGTTACCTGACATATATCCACTTATTCTCATTCAGTTTAGAGAAAATTTAAAAAGTCTTACCTCAAAATTACATATACTTCTTCCAGACAGGGATGCCTAAATTTCAGGCGTTACTGAACTTTATAGTGCGCAAGTTTCTCTACAAATCTGCCCTTCAGGTAGGGGGGCAGCCCAGGATATGTAGTTTGGATTAAAAGGAAAAGACATCAGAGAAGAAATATTTAAGTAACTGTGTTTTTCTTTTTGTGGATGTATTATCTCCATCTTCTTGAGCACCGACACAGAACAACAATCATTCTTCAGCACAGTATGAAAGATGTAACAGGATAGTGTCATTATAGATCGCGGCTTAATGAACCTCTAAATTTCATTTTGTTCAGAAACAGCATCCAGGAAAATGAATAACACTACCTCCTAAAGTACAGCCGTCTTGCTTTCAACACAGTCTCCCTACCAGCTCATTCCCACACCATCAGGGAAACAACGATTTTTTGACCTCCTCCTGCTGCTTACATTTCTTCTTTTTTTAAATTCTCTTGCAGTTTCTCAATTTATTCTATTTTCCTTTTCCCCCACCACACAAGAAAAAAATATTTCTGACCATGATAATACAATATTTTTAATTACTCACAAAATTATCATTTAGATAGCACCATTCGCCCAAGAGTTCTGCAGCACTTTCAAATTTCAATTAAAGCAAGTGCTTGTTTACTTTTCCACGCTTTGAGAAATTGCAGACCATTATTATTAGTATCCTCACTTTATCAGAGAAATATACTGAAGGAACTGAGGCACACAGTATTTAAAAACCAGATTCTGCTTAAATCTGCATGAAGTTCTGGAATAGTGCTGCTGCAGTGAATGGAGTTACACTTACCCAAAACTAGGTTAGTACGTGACACACAGCGGAGACCTGATTATTCCAAAAAGCCAAGTACTACTCTGGTGGAAGGAACAAAAATAAAATCTGTATTCTGAGTCAGAAACCTCCTCCCAATTCACCTGCTCATCATAAAGGATCAAATCATATTTTTAGAAAGAGCAGCCAGTGAGGGGTCAGGAAGAGATTAAACAGCTATATCAAGGTCACAGAAGGATACTTGCAACAGAGAACATCTCTAAGCCCAGATTTCCCAATTTCCAGGATACCACTTTAATCACTCGCACACCTTCAAACACCAATGAGTAAAAAGACAAAATAAATCCAACGAAAATGTACTGCATTCCCAGAAGCAGCCGAGCATCTTAGAGCATCCTGTACCTCATGAAAGGAACATTTCAACAGAGAACACTGAGCTGATTCTGCAAAAATGTGATGAGAAAGAGATGCATGTCAGGCACTAGCACTGAGCCCCTTAACTCACTTGCCTCTACTAACTAGATCAATTGTGCCTCATACTGATAGGAAGTGTGAAGTTAAGCTGAGGTGTTTCATCTCACCGGATACCCTCCAAAGAATTTAACATAATTTTTATCTCTTCCTCCCACCCATTGCCTTTACTATGCATTTTTAGTACACCTTCCTCTCTCAGAGAAAGCTCTATTAAACATTCATTCTGAGTACTTCCTATTGGAGTCATGGGAAAACGTTATTTTCACAGTGCTGCTTTCCTATAACAGTTAATAAACATGCTGGCAAGTTGCATTTGTAAATGCAATAAAGTGTCAACAAAATACAGTATAATATTTTATTTCATTTAAGTATTTCACAGAAGCAAAGATGACCAATACCCCTGAGGATTGAGACCTGAGAAAAATCTTAAGTGTCTGGCTTATATTCCCTGCTTAAGGACTTGGGTCCAGAGCAAGATGCAAAACGAAGAGAAACTTGTGGTATGGTACAGAATGAAGCGTACCCTAGGGATGCAGGGGGAGAAGAAAAAGGTCATGAAATTTTACTGCTGGGTTAGCCAAAAAATAACAAACAAAATGGCTGCTCCATGTTATAAAATACACTGAGGCTCACTCTAGGGTTCAGTGATGTAGTAAAGCACTTCCTCTGGGTTCCCCTCTCAGACATATAGCATGTGAATTAGATTTAACCATAAAAATTCTGGAGTTCTTCCTGCAGCACTGAAGGTTAATATTATCTTCTGGACAAATACGTTATTCTCCTCTTTGCAGTAATATTTTTTCCACTCTCTCTCATCGAAAACCCTTCAAATACTTTCTGAGACTTATTTCTAATGAACGGTACTTAAGTGTAACCCATCAGTTTTGCCTACTTCGTTCTGTCTGTGTTGCTCGCTTGCAGTACCTCCTGTAAATTCTTACAAAACCTTTAAGTGTTAAAGTCATCTGTCATTCAATGTTATGGCCACCAACTATAAGAAAACACAGAATAAGCACGGACTTACGTAGTTCTTCCCGGTGCCTCTCCGTCTGTGCAAAAAACTGGCGAAGCTCCTCTGTGATCTCCATGTTACTCAAGTCATATTCTATCTCCCCTTCAGACTCAGAGTCCTCCTCCATTTTGGAGTCCCTGTCAGCATCCTGCCTTCCTTGGTGGGCATCTGAGTACTGCTGAGCTCCCCCACGGTATGGAGCTCTGCCACGTGGGTTATAGCTGGAAGAACGGCTTTGTGGACGTGGGAGATCATTTCCATCCCAATCTGAGTAGCGGCTACTTGGAGAAGGTGCAGAAGGATGCCACGGTAGGTTATAAAAGGACTCCATGGCTTTCCTGTAGGCTCTCTGGTGTCTACGCATCCAGCGCATGGCTAAGTCATAGTGCTTCCAGTATCTTGCGTACACTTGCTTAGAATACCATGGCTCAGTGTCTTCCTGTGACCAAAACACAGGGGAGAGGGGAAGAACACAGAAAAAAACCCAAACAAATAAAGAAAACAAACAGTTAATTGAGGGGACAAACATCGTAAACACAAATGCAGAGTCTGCCTTTTAATCATTAGTCATCCTTTTCCTACGAAAAACCACATAGATCTGAAAGAGGACAAGTATTAACACCGTGCAAATGCACTCCACTTCGTTAGTCTTGGAAGAGATTGTTTTTTGCATCAACACAACTACCAGTGAAGAATTCGCAACAGAGAAGTTGTAGCATTCAGAAGGTATTTCCCAAGTGTTTGTGCTACTACAGTAGGAATCAGTTCTTTTTAGCGGATATGCCGTGTTGGATATATTCCACAATTCCTTAGCTGCTCATGTGAGCTGTAAAAACGGAATCATTCCAAGGTGTACGTATTACAACCTACACCTGATTTCCAAATCCGCAGACAGAAAACACAAGAGATTAAAATTCTTCCATATTAAACAAAAGCATTCATTTTATCCAGCAACATATTTCCTCCATCTGCCTGCCAAAATAAGTTTCTCAGAAAAGGTCAAATGGCAATTCAGCCAAGTTCATATATCCATCAGAGCCTCAATCAAAACCCACACTGTATTTAGCCAAATGCAAACTGCCAGTAAGTCCTCCTTTTTGTACTCATCAGCAACCAACATATGAAAAAGGGCAATGAAGGAGCACTGATAAAGTACACAGAAAAATAGTTCTGTAGAACAAAACATACTGTAATACCTTCTTCTTGTCTTCCAGCTAATCTCAGTTTTCCTGAAAAAAATGGTTTCACGCTGTTCGGATTTCTCTGGCAACTACAAAGCTCCACAACCCCTCTAGCCTTAAGCCCCCCTCCTAAGGCCATTTCATTTCTCTCCCCATTTGACTCTCAAAAAGAGGGGATAATAGAGAATTTTAGAAGAAGGCCATAAAGTAAACTAGAGCCTACAACAAGCAAAATAAATTGGAAATTTTTTTTCTTTCTTCCACATGTTAATTTCCATAGAAAATCTTTTATCTGGGCCAAAACTGAATGCTTGTACTTCAAATTGGAAGAACTTTAATTGAACCATGTTTGTGCAAACACTCAAAACTATGGTAAGGTTAGCTGAGATTTTCAGAGACGAATGTGACATTTACAGTCCTTTATTATTTTTTTGTTTTGTTTTTTTTTTTTTAAAGGGCATAGAAGACAAAAATCTTTCTTTAAGTAAGTTTTCTTTATCTCTATCAGCACCATTCTGTAGATTTAGAAGAATACTTCTCTGTACAAAAAACAAAAAATAACCCCAAACAAAACAGGAAAAAAAGCAAACCTAAGAAATACCTTCCATTTAATACTAACAATACTAAAAGAGGTTAATTTCATTTACTCACATTTGTTTTAACTTTCTGGTTTTCAGGCAATAATGTGCAAAGGTTAGTGGGTTTGCAGTAGTAATTGTAACTCTCATGTTTCCCTTCTTTCTGCAAAATCATATCCACTGTCCCACAAGAGATCTAGAAACCCTCTTTCTTTTTAAGTGCTCTCACTCAGAAACAAAATACCTCCAGCTAATTGAGTCCATAAAGAAAACCTACCACAACAAACGTGCGTTCCTCAAGATATTTCTGATCAAAAATTGCACCCTATTTGTGAAAGGGTCAGCTGCCTGACTTAAAAAGACCAGACAAATTATCTTTCCTGAAAAGTAACAGTTTACGGAGGCGAAACTTCATTCTGATTCTCCTCTTGGTCTACCACTGTGCTGCTAACGAGACCAAGCAATTCAGAGTATTTATTGCTAAGATGTGTGGGTGCAAGAAAAGCATCTGCCTTCCATATGGAATGTCTTCATTCTTATTCATCCAACCCCCTAAAAGCTAGGAAGAACAAATGTTTTATTTACTGTTCTTGCTTTGCTTAAGAATGTCACACTGACTTCTCATCCTTCAGCAGTCAGATGAGAACGTCCTGTTGTCAAATCCGATACATTCACAGGTTACTTTCAGAACATTTTGTTTATTTTTTTCCACTACTTAAAAATCCAGTTTTGAAACGTCATGAAGCTTGACAAAAGCAGGCATCGCCTACGTGCTACGTATTTCCAAAAAAGACAACATATGCTTTTAAAACTCAAAAATTATCTCCAGTTCTTCTAAAATGTTTCTAAAAAGGGTCTTGATAGACTTTACTGAAAGCCCTGGAATCCAGCTGGCGGATTTGTCGAGCTGACTAGCTCCAGTTGTTAATTTAGGGGAAAGGAAGACAAAAAGGCACTTCATGTAGACAGAACTGTGATGCTGGTGCCTGTCCAACTACTTCTCGTGGCTTTTTTGTTGAAAGTGACCCTTGAAAAACCCTTTTACATTTGAATTTTAAAAATACATCTGTTAAAAAAGAAATTACAGAAAAGTTTTACATTGGGGCGGAAAAGGGAAAGGAACACTTTAAAGTCCAACTTAGCTCTACGTCTGTGCTTTTTCAGCTGCGGAATAAATGGAAATAAGAGATTTCCTCCAGGAAACAAAAGCTATAAATCTAAGGCAAATGATCAGAGTCCTCTGTTATTTTCCTGTTATGTCTCTGGAGCCTTCCCACGACTAGACAAATCACTCACTGTTGTAATCTGAATTCTATTTTCAAAGCAATTTAGCTACTTTCACATCTAATTTTTATATGTCTGCACCAACAGTTCAATAAAAATGTTTATATGCATTTTGTATATAAAATGTGACTTAGTTATCACATAGAAATCCATAAAGACCACTCACCATCTCTTGTGGAGGTTTTTCTGGTGATCAAGGTAAACTAGAAAAGAAAACAATAGCTTTTTATTTCATAAAAATGTATGTATTAAGACGGTCACAAGCACAAAATATATTTTTGTTAAACTTGAGTACAATAGCCTACAGCTGTTAAATATCCCTTTTCTGTTGTGGCTAGTTGAAGTCTCTTATTTAGAGGTTTTGATTAGCACCAGTAAAAATCCCATTCCTTAGAATTTCCCACTACAATAAGAAGGTTAAAAGGGAGCCTTCTACACAATGCAGCCAAAAATGCTGTGACTGAACACTTTTTTCCCATTACCCTTTTCTCTTTTCTCCTACACTTTATGCTTCTACAACCTTTATTTTCCAAATTAATGCCAAATAAAAATCACAAACTTAAATGAAACACACTGTTCTCTCTTTTCAGTGATGCCTGCACAGGGACATCTATAAATAAAGAAATTACCATAAAATGATTAAACCCATCCTGACTCCATTCAAGTAGTAAGGGTTCTGCTTAAATCTGTGCTGCACTTCTAATCACATCCTTTCTTTCACTTTATTTCTCTATTTTTTTATTTTTTTTTTTGTCAAGACATCCTCCATAAAGAAGACTCAAGCCAATTCAGGTTGCAATCAAATTTTTTAAACGTGAGGAAAAGGCTAAAGGAAGAGGGGTAATTGGAATGGAAAAGAAAATAAAAGGAGGGGGAAGAGAGAGAGAGAACAAGATCCATCTGTAAGCACCAGGCAGGATCTATCATTTCCATCACTTTCAGTGTGATTTACCAGCGTGAATCAGTGAGAAATATTCCAAATCCCCTCCCTACCTGACAATTATTTGATTACATTAAGATGTTAGTTGCTTCATCCACATATTTCTCCTGACATTCTCACCCTCAAGTTGAACTTTATGTTATGTGGGTGCCAGAAGAAAGCAACAGAAACTCACTACACTGAACTGCCACTGGTACCCTAAGACACGGTCAAACGCTATTCCCAGCAACACTGGAATACAGCCAAGACAGCGCTTAAAACTGTTGTAGATTTATACCAGCATAAACCCATGATTTTTCAAAACGCATACGAATACAGTACATACAGCAGATGTGTCCTGCCTCCTATTTGACAAGGCTGATGAAACAGCAACTTTTTGCCTCTTCATTGCGTGACAGAAGAACGGAGATGGGCCACGTCCAAAGAGAATGCAAATCATGCAACTACCACAAAGGCAACTTGTCCTTTGCAAAGCCCACCCTAAGCTCAAACACATAAAGCCTGGGTCACACCAACCTCTCTACAAGAAGCCCTACACACACGAGCAGTCCCACTGCAACCAATGGGATGACTCCTGCGAGGAGCCAAGGATTGCGGGGTCAGGCATTAGGCAACCAAAGCGTGCGAGTTCACCACATTCTCACCGGCCAGCTTGGAGGAAGAAGTAAACCTAGCGCTGAGACGACTGTAAAACACCGTGGTGAGTTGTAATACATAAAAGACTCCCGGGCTATCCCTCTTTGTTCGTTTCAAACATCTCATTTCCTGTCCTAGCCCCCTTCAAAACTTTATCTTCGCTGCCATAACGCGCATCTTTACTTTTTGTCCCTTTCCCATATACATCTGGATACTATCAAGGTTGCCATAATGTCTTCTTCTCATGCTTAAAAACCTAAGTCCGTGGCAGCTGATTCTTCCATTTTCCACTTCAGAAAAAATACGAGCATTTCATCTTCGTGTTCACTCTAATTGCTACATGACAAAAGACTCTTTGAACGAGCTTCAGCATAAACAGAAATCAGATTCAGAGCTTAATGTAAATATGCCTTTTAAAGCAGCAAGTGATGAAGTCTGATACTTTATTATTAATACAACACATGTACATATGCTTTCCGAATGGGAAGGAGGGGAAAAATTCTGGCAAAACTACCCAGCTATATTAGTTTACCAAATATGAAAAACTTGTTTCGTCAAACACGGGAACTTTAATTATTTTCATAAATTATTTATGAAATATTAGATTACACTATAAAGCAGAGCATAACAATGTTGCAAGCTGGGACACTAAATTAAGAATGAGTTTGTTTTATTTTCAGCTGAATTCCTCTTCCAAAACAAATTACATAGAGTAGGAAACGTGACAAGAAGCAGAAAATAAAAGTGACAACTCTACTTCTATAATTTAGACTTTAAAAAATAAAATATGGAAGTGATCAAACATATGAAACTCACCAGCAAATGCAGAATTTAAAATTAAGAGATTTGTTTCCCTATGTTGATCATTAATGATGCAAAAGTTATTTTTTGATAAATTTTCTCACTTTCTTTTCTCAGTTTTAAAATATTTTCCCGCCAATAATTAAACATGGATGTACTCCCTCTCACCAAAACATGCCTGCCTCCTTAGCAACTCGAGGCAAGCAAGCATTAGTGAAAATAAGGAAATCTGATCAAATCGGTGACAGCATTTAATTCCACTGCAGTCAGAAGAAGTAGAGGCAATGTCTGTGATATTGTGAGACACAATCATGATGTACTTTTTTATAACTTAGTAATTCATACTCTGGGAACAAAGTCCTCTAGTGGTGTGTGGGATACAGCGCTGCCGCATGGCTGCCATACTGGAAGCGACAGGTATGGCTCAGAAAGGCCTACCAGCGTGGGATCAAGGATGGTTTGACTTTATGCAGAACACTAATGAGCACAGGATTAATTAACCTGTTGCATGGTATTAAGGCAATACAGGATATTATTAAAGGAAGATGAAATGTCAATAAATTCAGCAGACTTCAACAAAAAAGCATTCATGCAATGCTGTCCTGAAAAAGCAAACTATGTTTAAATCAGAAATGCCCAAAAGAACAGACAGTCGACCACATCAATTTGCCCACTGCTGCTTTTGTCCCTGCTCCTTTAGCTGGTGAGAAGTGCCTTCTTCAGTCAGGCCAGAGATGTTCCTAACTCAGTATCCAGTTTAGCTTAATTTTTAGAAATGGTGACCCAAAATGTGCAGTCGCTCACCCTGCAAGGTAAGCGCTCTCTACCTTGAGGAGTCTCCTCAGGCAATGTCTCAATCAAAGGGCAGAGTCCCCAACTGCAGACTCACTGCTCTGAGAAGGACCAAGTCAATTGACTCTCCAGTGGGACTTCATTTATATCCTAGTCAAATCTGATCTGTGGTCACACATGGTTAATGGCCAAGAAGTTTCTTTTGACCGAAGTGTTTCATTGGCTTGAGGGCCTTGCCTGTGACTGAAATGTGTGTGACAGCGGCCGCTAGGGAGAGCTGTGTTTCAGTGGTTGAGAGTTTTTGGTCTTTACAAGGACGGCTGCACCTGCCACAGGTAGTAAGAGACGCTCAGTAAAGCATAACACTGGAGTATGCATACAGGAATCACTTTTCCAGGCATATTTCTCCTGATTTCAGCAAGTGGCAGTTCAGATACTTTTTTCAGTTCCAAACTGGTTTTGGCATTTAAAGCCAGAACGTGTCATTTCTCTGAACTCACGAATACCAGCGTTTCCATGACAGCCCGTGGCAGTAAGTTTCACATTTTAAGGTGTTAAACATAAAACTGTGTATTTTGAACTCACCCTACTATATATTCTTTAACAGTATCTGAAGAGTTCAGTAAGAAAAGTATACCAGGTAAGAACATCAACAGTGTGCATTTTCCCACAAACACTAACTCCATTTTATACAATGCTTACTCTTGGTGTAGAATTCTCACCAGAAGAGGGAAATGTTTGAAAAGTGTTTTGACACTCTATGCTTCACATTAATACTGTGCATTGCTGGAGTATGACGTAAACTTTAATGCCAAAGCGCCCTAGTTACAGTCACACAGAAATATAAGCCTGTGATTGCTGAGACAGTTGGCAGTACAAGCTATTTCCCTTAAAAAGAAAAAAAGGTGAAATTTGCCAACACTATAAACTGTGTTCTTGTTTGTGAATGGCTGCAAATAAAAGACTTGTCTGGCACCTAGTTATGGCTGCTCGCCTTCCCAACGGGAGAGTCAGTTGAACTATGAAGACCTACCTATCACTATGAAGTCTTCACAGCTATGTACTTACACCAACAGTAGTAATTCCTGTGAATGGAAGGGAAACAGAGTAAATGAAGAGAAAACTATGTTCACTGCAGAGACAATCCATATTTAACCACGAGACCTGCAAACAAAGCATGCAGATCAAACTTTAGCACACGCATTACTGCTCTTTTGACCTGAGCAGAGCCTGAGAGAGTATAAGTCTTTGTTGCTCTCCAAAACAGGGTCTTTCTTTATTGAGATCCAGGACACAAACCCAAAAGCTATTTGAGACAAAATTCAGAGGTGAAAATGAAGTGCTAAAAGCTGTATAATTATTAGTAGCCTCAGTTATCTTACGTTTCATATATGGCATGTCAGTTTAGATACAAATGAGGAAGAGGATGAAACTTCCACAATAGTGCTTCTGAAGGCAAAATTCTTTTCCTGGTCTCACAGATGCCGTGCCCAGGCTCTGGTCGGTGACTTTAAGGATCGTAACACCGATGAGCAGCTCTTGCCTCTGCCAAACAGGGCAAATAACTAAATCTAAAGGCTGTCAGGAAAACGAGCCCTTATGCCCAGGCTCACCCTGGCCCCAACAACCAGGACACAGCGGACCTCTCTCTCCTGATGAGCTCCCGCACCCCCGCCTCAGGCCGGAGGCCGACATTTTGCAAAGGAAAGGAAAAGCCCCGAGCCCGTACAGCCGACCTCCGTGCCACGAACACCACCTCTCCCACCCCGCCAGCCGCCCGGCCTCCAAAAGCCGAACTCCCTCCCGAGCTGTTCGCTTTCCCGCCCACTCCACAGCTCGCCCCGACTGCTCCNGCACCGGCCATCCCCGCACCCACCCGGGTAGCTCCGGTGGATTAGGAGAGCCGAGCGGAGCTGCCTCTAGCGCTTCCTCGCTCCCTTCCGGCTGGGACGGGGACAGCGCGGCGCGACCAGCGGAGCTTCCCCCACCGCTTCCGTTCGGCCTCTCGCCGGTCCCGCGGCGCCACCTTCTGGGGCTGAGGGGAGGCGGCGGCGGGACTTCGGTTCCCTCAGGGTGGTCACAGGCCCGCGGCACCTCAACCGTCCCTTTCGGGTGGCACTGTGATGCTTTGTCCTCTGATTATTATTTTATTTTCCCCAATTCATTTTAAAACTTTCCGTTCCGGTTCTGTGCTGCTAAGATTTTCACGGGGCTGTCTGTGAGCAGCCTGCTGGGTGCCTGTGACAGCCGGTGGAGCAGGAATTGCTGCTAATTTTCCCTTGTGTAGCGTTTTCACAGAATCACAGAATTGTCAGAGTTGGAACGGACCTCTAGAGATCATCTAGTCCAACTCACCTGCTAAAGCAGGATGGCCTAGAGCACATTACTCAGGATTGCATCACAATCTATCTCTATTAAATCTGTCTGCTACTATCTGGTGCCGTAATGTTGTTCTCTGTTTCTTTGTGGTCGATAAACTCCTCAGCTTTACCGCACTGAATAGCACAGTAGCCTTACGCGACCATGCTACCCTATCATTCGTGCTCTTCTCCGGACAGCGAGCACAGCTCCTGACACTGATCCTGACAGGGACGGCTCCCTTGGGGCTCCTTTCTCACTATCAGAGCTAACAGTTATTTCTCATTTCTGGTTTCCTCACTTTTAATTAATACTTCCAGTACTAAGAAACTCACATTTTATTCCCATTTTCAGCTCTCCTGGGTGCTTACTGCCCTCACTGCTTGCCTGCTGAAAATCCCAGCTGACTATATTGAGACAATTTGTTACCTGGTTGAATTAAAAAACAACTCCATTGTGTAACATGATTTCCCTTTAATTGAGTTTCCATCATATAGCAAATTTATACTTTTATCTCCCATGTATCTATTGAAGTTATTTGAAATAATTTCTATTCATTTTCCTGGTATGGGCATCAGATTTAATAGCTCATGAGACCTTCAGATGTTTTTAGGAGCTTGTTTTACTAGTGTCTCCAGGTTGTGCTCTTGTACTGAGAGTTTTAACTGATGTAACTTGTTGATACCTGAGTTTAAGAAGAATTTGGGATTAGTTCTGGGTTATGTTGCTTTCAAAACTCAGAGAATACTCCCTGGCCCTGCAGATCTGCTGTGGCTCGATTTCTCTGTTTTGTTACCCACTTTACAAACACTTTTTATTGCTGTTGTATCCTTTACCTGTTATATTTTTCCTTCCCAAGATCATTCTAGTTCTCTTTACAGCTCCTGCTGCAGCAACAATGGACCAGTTCACGTACCTCTCACTTTGAAATGTCTAATCAATGATACTTAGTAGTAGATAGATCTAAAACAATTTGTATGTGTGTACTGAATTTGATCACTTTCCCACTGAGCTGCATGGCAGTGCAGCTGCTGGTCATCACATTGAGGTGTGCATTTTTTCATCAACAACATTTGGATAACATCATTATATCTGGTCTCTTCAGATAATTAACTTGTAGACAAAAATGATTAACTTGTAGCTGCATGGCAGTGCAGCTGCTGGTCATCACATTGAGGCGTGCATTTTTTCATCAACATTTGGATAATACCATTATATCTGGTCTCTTCAGATAATTAACTTGTAGTCAAAATTGGGCATTGCTTTATTTGCCATCAACAGTATAAAATCTTAAATCTGAAGAAGTAAACACTTCTTTGCTACAGCAGTTTACTGCTCTAGCACAAATACGGTAAGAGTGCTAGGGGAAGTAGTCTGGCAACCATCACCCTGAAATAAAACCCACAAGAGTCTAATTATAAGAAGTAAGAATACTTGTCAGAGTTTAGGGTCAGGGCAGTCCGCTAGAACTGTAACAGACATTCTCTCTTAATCCCTTTCCCTTCCCAAAGGTGAAGAGAAAGGGAATAAGGGAGAGAGGCTTATTGATTAGAAAAGAAAGCTGGAACAGCTTTAGTGAAAATAATAATAATAAAATGGAATGTATACATTTATCTACAAAACCAGTATAGAACGCAGCCCCCCCTGATGACAATTACATCACAGTCACCACTGATGCTGTGGAATGGGCACTGGGGAAGTCCCAGACTGGACTCCGTAGAAGACAGGAACTGGATTCAGGAGCGGGATTCTGGAACTGGATTCAGGAACACATGGATAGGGATCGAAGGAAGAACGGACAGAGCCCTCCTTGGATGCTGGCCATTGGAGAAGAGAGCATGACCCTTGTGATCCCTCAGCTTTATACTGAATATGATGTATATGGGATGGAATACCTTGTTGGTCAGTTTAGGGGCACCTATCCTATCTGCTCCTCTCCAAAGGTGTAGCCTTTTACTTTCTGCATGCCCCGATGAAGTACACAAGGGCCAGCAGTGGCCTTGGGTCTGCACACCAATCCTTGGTAGTAACTCTAAACACGGAGCATTATCACTGCCAGAAGTAGACAGTGCCTGAAAAAAACACACCATTAACTTCAGAAGGTGCAGTTCATTAGAAGATACTGAGCTGAAAAGTAAAATCACTGAACAGAATTAATTCTGTTCTAACCTCAAACCAGAACAATACTGAACATTCTCAGCATGTTAAGAGCAGTAAATCACTCCTTAAAATGCTAGCGGCTTCTCCATCATCTCTGTATTCTTTTCATTCCGGCTCCTGTGCCACTGTATTGTGCCCAATGGGAGTTAGGCGTCTGTGTAGGGCTGAGAGGTGTAAACACTACAGTGAACTTTAACTGTGGTCCTATTCAACCCCTGCATCACAAACGTTTTATGATTTCTCTGTGTGTGGTCAAAAAATTAATAAACGGCCTCTCTGTCTGTGAGCCAGGAGATGCGTATTATGCAATTACCGGCCCACTTTTTTTTCATGAGCACCCAATGCACTCAGACACTTCCAGCTTTTCTTGCTTCCCTCTGAACTGTGTATTTGTACAGACAGATCTGAAATACTTTACACTCACACATTGGTACCAGCTTTTACATACAGCAAATTGGTGGCTGAAAGTCGTGGACAGCAGAACATCCAGGTTAACTGGGAGAGTTAGTAGGTTAAAAGAAGCTATCAGGAAAATCATACAAGGAGTATCTCTTAGCCATCAAGATACAAGTCTGGCTTAGGAAGTCCCTGTGCACTAAGAAAGCTGCCGTTTGCTTGCCCTCTTAATTCCTGAGGATTCTGACACTGGCCACTCTCAGAGACAGTGTAATGGACTGGATAGACCTTTGGCTGGACTCAGTGAAGTGATTCTTATGATACATATATATTAGACTGAAGGGATGCATTGCTACTGAACTGCTGTACTTTGTATGGGAGAAAGGCATCGAGGCGAACAGCACAAAGGTATGGCATGTGTGTGGGTTTTATTAAGGTTCTCAAACCTCCAGCAAAGACTTCAGGTAACGCAGTGCTGATGCTGCTATGTAGAGTTTCAAAATGTGATTGTGCTGGTCATAATTTTGTAATACTTCAGTTTAAAAGATGACTTTTTAGGCTCGTGTTGCTTATTATGAAATGTACTTCCTACTTATTCCCACTTTACTTAAGCATATTTGCATTTCCACAGATATTGTCTGTGTGGAAGCAAATGAAAAATTATCTATCTTATGGGATCTACGTGAATATTATATAAAGTAAACCTCTGATGATATGCATTTTGTGAGCAGTGAGATCAGTACTTTACTGTCTGCTGAAGTATTTCTTCTATTTCACCTGATCACTTTCACAGGATCATTTCTGAATCTTTTACTTCACAAAATATCTGCTGCTGTAAGAACTGTATTTTTTTTTTTTGAAGCCTGTGTGGATCTTTTCTGTATTTTAAGTCTACCTTTTATCAGAGGAGAAGGAGCAGCTTGGCAGAAATGCTTGCTCTGAAAGGCAACCCCTTTATGTGGTTCCTCACACAACCCAACAGTAAAGAAAGTATCATATTAATTCCTGATTTGCAAATCCTTTTCTTGTACACCTCTGAAACATGAAAAATGTAAACTGGGTCTAGAATGAAGTGAATACTTGTGCAATTACTTTCGCAAAGCTAAGGCTGGTGAGGAAAGGGTGGATTCTAGTGATCCGATGTGAGATCTTCCTTCTCAAGTTTGGGGCCAGAAGCATCACAGAGGATGTTTGGTTTTACTGATCAGTTTTGTTGACTGAATCCCATAATGCAGTATGTCACTCTTGAACTACTTTCTCCCATGGCTGTGTTCCTTGCAGCTTTCAGTGTTGCTCCAAGGGTTGAATATTGGTCTTGGACCAGAGCAAAAATAAGGATGATGTTTCCTGGCAAGAGAAACAAATGTTAGACTAGAACAGCTATTAGTGTAGGGAAATTTCCTCAGAAGAAACAGCATTTGCACTTGTCAAGTCTAGACATCCTGGAGAGCATTTGTCAGGTACTCAGATTCATTAATTATTCAATTAATTTAACTAACTTATGCTTTAAGGAGCAAGGGGTATAACGATAAGAGATTTGCAATAAAAATGTAGAAAGTTTAATCTCCAACACACTCTACTCCTTATATATGCTGAAAAGAGCATTCTGGGCATCAGATCTGAAAGGTTGGTAGTTTCCAGCACAGGAGGGTGATGATAGGAAGTTGGTAATTAGGCAGTAACCTCTTTTTTCTTGTATTACTGTTCAAGAAGTATTTATCTACCACACCCAAACATGTGGTCTTGTTAAACTTGTGCAAATTCATATGTATACCGTTATTTTGCAAAGCCTGTGTTATTGTAGAGTTGCTCTACTGAGTTAAGTATAATCCGAAACAAGTCAGCTTTAGAATTGTAGACTAATTATTGACTGGCCAAAGCATTGAAATTACTGACTCTGCTTGTTCTTTGTTATGCCAAATCATATTTAACTTTACATTATTTGCCACTGTCCTGGTTTCACTGGGACAGAATCACAGGCCTGCTACAGTCTGCAGGCCATGAGCAGTTTGGAGTCAGTCAGAGCAGCTGACCTGAGTTGGCTACAGGTGTAGCCCATCCCAGAAATGTCATGCTCAGTATAAAGGGGGAAGTTTGCAGAGGATGAGGGTTTTTTTTTGCTTGAGGTTGCTTGATAAGTACTTAGTTCTGCTCCTGAGGTTTAGCCCTTTTACTTATTATGACTACCATATGTTTGCTAGGCTGAGTGAAACTGTTTACTTTGTACTGATATTGGTATTAGTTTGGCTGTTTCATTAAACTTGTTTTCATTTCAACTTGTGAGTCTCCTCTCCTTTTCCTGATCCTCTTTCTTGGCTGTGGAGGGGTCATCAGGTGATAAAGCAACTGCTGTGCTTTAGCCCAAGATATGGCTTAAAAGTAGGCAGTAGCAGATTTTCAACCGTGATGCAAATTTTTTTTTTTTGATGAAAGCAATTGTACTTAGGTCTAGCTCTTGTATAATCTGAATCTATAATTGATAAAATATCTTGGAAAAGATCGATGCCCCTTTCTGGGGTGTGTGTGTTTGTGTGCAGGAAACTACATGTGAGACTTCTCTTCTGGAACTCTAGTTTTCTGACGAGGGAAAGGGACAGACTCCTGGAGACAGAGTCAGCAAAGAGGTAGCAACCTCTTAAAGACGATTTTACTGCCGATGAAAATATGAAGAGCTGGGCTTCTGGACCAAATGTCATCACACTTATCCAAAGTTAGATGTAGCTAATGTCTCTCTTCCGTAGTATCTGTTGCCTTGTTATGCATGGATACAAGTTAATGAATTAAGTCAGCAGCATCTCTGAAGGCTTTCCCTGCTGGATAAGGAGGGAAATATTCCTTTTCCTGTCCTTCTATGCTTATTTACAGTGTGACAGTGATCTCTACACTTGAGCTAGTTGCTCTTCAGATCCCATTATAGCCATGGGCAAAGCACATTAATGCTTTTTCGGGTGCTGTTCATCTGATGTATGTTGGTTATCTACTTTGAGGTGAAATGAATCATAATCCAGAAGCACTTGTTTCTTCCACTGACTTTTCCAGGAAGCCTGAGGCAACTGACGAAGTGCTCTTATTGCAGGTGTGTCAGCCAGATAAATCCCATCGAGAAAAACAATAAAAGTGCAAAGAGTTGATAAAGGAAAATGTGGCAATGCCGATTATAGAATATAAAAGCGCACCGAAGTCAATAGATGGCAGCATTGTAAGTGGTAATGCAGAGCTCTCTGCCTGAAACAGCGGTGCTGGGGACAGGTCGCTCTGGAGAAGGAAAACATCTCAGCCAATGGCCCTGACTCATGTACGTCTGGCTTGCTAAAATATGCTGCCTTCTCTTGGCTCTCAGGTGGTGCAAAGTCTCCCTTTTTCATGAAAGCTAACAAAGGGCTCTTGTGACATCCAGATTTCCAGAGTCTGAAAAGCAAAAAAGGACTGAGCACTCTGCTAATTCTTCAATTTCCATTTCGGGAGCCTTAACCCTAGACCATTTGACACAGCAACTTATGACGATTTAGATCAGAATTTTATGTGGTAGTTTTATGCAGTATATGCACAAAATAAAACATATAAAGACACATTTTCATCTAGTCTTTGAATTCTATTCTATTGGTCTTTAATAGTTGGATTTATTTTATGTATCTTTAAATTTGGCATTATTATATAGCAACAGTTTTTAAAGTTTTTAACTAGGAAATGCAGATGAAATTGTGCTGTTCTTCTTGTATGGAAAAAAAATTGAATTGTTTCACATTTGTCATCCACTATTTTTAATTCAGTTAACTCATTAATAATGTCGGGCATGCTTTAAATGTAGACAGTCTGCAGATAACGTGTGAAGAGGCCACAGCAGGAATGGAGACCACAAAGACATCAGAATATGTGGACCAGGTTCTGATTCCTTTGCCTAAGGAGAGACAGTTCCCTGACTGGCTGAGGGCAGAGTTGTGTAGCCAAAAGGCTGTGACCACAGTGGTGAGGAATGGGACCGAGCCTACTGGTGAACCCTGTGCTTGTTCTGTCTAGGCCGAGTAGTTTCTGCTCCACCAGCAATTCTCCTGGTTTATGTGCTACTGTGTACAAAGCTTTGATAGAAGCTCCTCACACCTGAATGTGGCCCCAGGAAAGGGTGTTGCATCAAACTGCATGTGGGTTAAACTAGCACTGTACCTGGCTTCATTATTTCTCTTCCTGTTCTGGTTTTTGTAACATTGCTAAGCCTCAAAAGATCCCCAAATGCGTATGGGATACACACGTAGCTATACTGAAATACTCTGCCTACTTATTAGAATTTAGTCCACAAAACTCATATTCAAATTAATGCCCCAAACTAATATTTAATCCACTCAGTTGTATATTAGTATTGTAAGACTTTGCAAATTATTAATGCCCCAAACTAATATTTAATACACTCAGTTGTATGTTAGTATTGTAAGACTTTGCAAATTATTTATGACCAGCAATGACTAATTAACACTCAGCTTTTTAATACAGAGTTGTTCTGTTCCTTGTTGATTTGGGTTTTTTTTCCTGTTTCGACAAACATGGCATATCAGGGATACAGCTGCCTTCCTAAAATAATCTTTAATTTGTTTTATACGAACATTGAATTTCTTCATTGGTCTTTGAAATATTATGAACTGCCTAAGAGGTATGGGGATGCAGATCCCACCAAAATGAATAGGGGTCTATGTGTGGATGGAGTTTGTGCAAATCCCATGGCTTGAGATTTTTTTTTTTTTATTATTACTATTGTGCATGTGTTAACTTCTGCATAACCTTAAAATTCAGCCTTTGATTGACCAGGGGTTAGTCACAGGAGTGTTGAATAACACTCCAATTAAAATCACTTAGCTATGTACTTTGTCAGGCCTTGTAGCTGTTTGATTTATTAGCGTTGCCCTCCACCATCTTTCTTCTTCTCTTCCTTTCTTCTATTATTTCTTGTACCTACCTGTTGTGTCCACAGCTATCAATGCTGGCAGCTTATTTGTGAGCCATAGCTTGCTCTCGCTTTGAGCTGTTGTTGCTGACTGCCTCACTGATGGTGTTTCCATGACCTTTTGAATTTCCACAATTGTAAATGACTGTGGGTGATAATAATTCTACACATAGCTGCACCTAGATCCTGAGACAGACCACAGTGTGCTGACTGATCTTCCTGCTACAAGAGGGCTTTGAGGAGGCAAAAGGCTTTATCTGTGTTATCTGTATCCTCTGCTATAAATGACTTTTAGTCACAGACACTTTGAACTGAGACTAGAAGTGCGCTGAGCAGCAGTGCAGAATATAGATCAGGTGTGTACTTGGGTTGACCTGCCCCAAATAAAGGGAGGCTGCCTGATCCTGCAAATGCATTGCTCAGTCTTCACAGGAACTGAGAACAACGACATGCTTTTTACACCACTCCAAAAGCTACAGAAACTTCTGGACCCAAAGACAGGAGATGGCAATGGCTCTTGAGTTAGATGCACAGGTGAACTGCAACCCAGTAAAGCCAGTCTTAGCAGCTACTTCTACTAGCCAAGGACTTAGGTTACACACTGTTTGTGAGGCCAGCACAACTCTGAGAGGTATGGCTTTGACGGAATAACCACACCTGAACCACTTTTAAGTCTCCTTTGGTTGACAAGCTGCATGTGGCTTTTTAGTATCAAGGTTCCTGAGGTTTTCCAGGGTAGTTCCTTAGGGGTCAAAGCTAGATCTGTGAAATCTGAAATTGACTCAGGAGCTGACCAACAGGGAGGAGAGGGGAAAATGTAGTAAAGGACCTAAGTGCATGACTTGTAGGTGCTTAATCCACAAGGTGGGATCCAAAGCTAAAAGCCGTGCCTGAGGTTTTTCTATTCAACCTAGAAAGGCAGTTGGGTGCCTCAGAGAGTTACTTGAAAAACCTTTGTACTGGTACCGGTGTCTATTCTACCAACTTTAAGCTTCCAGCTGAAGTGTCTGTACTTCCTTTATAGTCAGTGAAGACTCACATCGCCAGGAGACAGGTTCTACCTAACATCTGAGCTAAACCCTCTGGATATTGCTGCCTCCGTTGACCTCAGGTCAACCTAGGTACAAGCTTAGGTACCTCTGCAGTGCATTTAAAGGTAGATGAGAAGAAGGTGGAAAAACTATAGTGTGGAGACATCTTTATCTGCAGCTATTCTCTCAAAAAAGTATGTCTCTCTCTTTTAGGCAGCAATGAAAAGCCATGATGAATGTGCCTCCTCTGACTACAGAATAGCATGCTGAGTACGTCACTTCCTTAGAAAATGAGACATTTGGGTTTAATTCCCTTCTAAGCCTCAGAGGCTTAATACTTACCCCCAGGAGAACAAACAAACCACTTACCTCTTGCTGACCTTGAAAGCCGGACTCCTGTTTCTAAGCCAGCATCAACAGTTTGTTGTTCATTCCAGCTTTTGTATGCGTCCACAGACGTTATTTGGCAAGCCATTCTGCTGGCCTTGCCAGAGACATTGCAATACTCCATTTGGCCAACTTAGAGAAAAAAAAATAAACAGGCAAAGTGACTTGAAATTCAAGGGAATAAATAACATGCTTGTTGCAGCAGGAATGAGTAATCATGAAAAAAAAAAAATAGGTAGGTTCACAAATTTTAAATATTATGAGCATCATCGGTTTGTTTTATTCTGTCTAATCACGAATTGGACCCGATTTCTCGATATAGTTACTTCATTATGCTATTTCAGTGAGAATGCTCTCCCAGGTTGACTTTTTCATAGAACATTTGCTATTGCTCTCAGTGTAGTTTGTTCTCGTGCAGAAGTAGCTGGGGACCCACCACAGTGGGGTCTCCATAGCAATGGGGGCATTAGAAGGGCAACAGCTTTCCTTAAGAAAATGTGTGAGGCCTCAGGAAGGCCAGTCCTGTCAGTCTCACCTTCAGTATGTTCTCATCTCTCGCCCTTGGGATTTGACTCTTCGTGATCTACGGGAAGCTGGTTTCTGTTTCTAGGCTGAAGAGGTGAAATCTAAGTCCTGGAAATATCAGACAGAAGTTTGTATTCATACATTGTGTGATAAATGCACAGCAAGGCCATTGTTATTGAGAAAGGTCAGAGCTACTGTTTATGGGGGTACTGCTAATTTGCTTATGTATAGAAAAACCAAGGCAGCTTGGACGTATGAGATTTTTTCTACTGCAAATAGGCTCCTTTTTCAGGAGCCCATCTACTTCTAAAGTTGGCTGAGCATGTGTTGTTGAGCTGGGTTATGCATAGGCAACAAAACCTCGGGAGCCTCCTCACATACAGCATTCCAGAAATTCTGCCTAAATGGATATATCCCTCAGATTTCCTCCACCAAAAATTTCCAAATCGGAAAAAAGTTTGTCCAGGAGAGCCTGGCTTCATGCAAGCCCAAAGGAGTGGCTTACGTGCAACAAGTAGATACTACCGGTGTGGGGGACACAAATTCCCACTGAGCATCCAATCCTGACAATTTCACTTCATTTTTTGTCCTCAGTCCTGGGTTCAAACTGAATAAAAGTTGAATGAGTACCTCAGGATGTGGCAAACATTGACATAGAACAGTGTTGGAAACTCAAAATACTTCTGGTAAATCTAAACAAAATATCTTTGTACAGAAACTGGTTTTGTAACATTGAAAGCCAGCATTTTCCTTTGAGAATTCATTAACTGCTGCTTCTAGGTCTCATTATTTGTGTTGCATTTGACTGAGACATTCTAGCTTGAAGTACCAGCTAAATTCTGAGAATCCTGAAGGACGCAAAAATGTCAGCTTTGAACTAAGCTTTTGAAAGAACCTGGGTACGTGTCACACTGCTGGGCTGGCCCCTGTTGATCCCCTGTGCTCTTAGGCTTTCTGCCACTTGAATAATTCTGATATTGTTTCCTTGGTCTCTTTGATAGACTTCTTAGGTGAAGTCTGGGCCCCTTTCTCAGAAACAGGGCTTCAATGCCTAGAAGCCTGAACTAGCAAGGAGCAATGGTGATCATTTGGTGTTCCTCACACACAGTTGCTCACTCTTTGTCAAAGCTCTGGCTGTGTAGGGATGCAGTTTTGTTGAGCATTTCACAAAATTGTAATTCTTTACATTATCTTGCACAAGAAATCAGAACCAGAGCATCTTCACGCATATCTCTACTCCAGCTTTCTCTTTGCTCTGGAACTGTCCTTGGGTTTGGAGTACTCACAATCCTCCTCCTGGAGCAACGACATCTCCTCTCCTTACAGGATCTTTGCTCTGGCAGGTAGCTGGCTTTGCCTCCTCTCTTGGACTCACTTCTGTTTCTTTGCTTAGACCAAAGTTCTCTATGTCAATTTAACCTTTTAACTGCCTTCCCAGATGATCCAGATCCCCACTTGATAATCCTCTGTTTGGTTATTTCTCTCTTGAAATTCAGGTTTAGGAAAGCAGCTGTCCAGCGTGATAATGAACATTTTGTCCCATAAAATTTCCATGTGAACAGAGGATGACAAAAATTTAATGACTAGAAGTGTTCAGTCAGTCTGTGGACTGTATGCTGACTCCTTCCCTGGGGATAGCCTGGAGATGGGAGACAGCCTGAAGTGCTCTGGATGAATTATTCTGGGAGCTCACAGCCTCTTCCCTGCCATTCTGTCTCCTGAAGATGCGGTGAGCTTTTCCATCATGAGACTGGGGATGAAACATATGTACTGAAGCTGACATGCTCAGGGCTTTCTTGCTGTGGTCTGAGATCTGAATATGAAGTCATTTAGGAGACCTGATGCACGTGCACAGTCCCACTATGTGCCCAGAAGTGATGTACATGACAGTGCACAGAGTGACCATGGTCGAGAAAGGAGCTTATAAATGCTCCTAAGATGCTGCATGTCTGAGTATACAAGTGAGACAGTTGTGAGACAGCAGTGAATAGCTGCTGAATATCTCCAGACTTGGTTGTGTCACACATACTGGCAGAAAGATGGCATCACTGCTCAGCTGTTAGCCCTGAATCATCATCCTGGGGAACTTCAGTGCAAAATAAGAGTGAGGAGTTAAACAACCGACAGAAATGGAAGACAAACTCTGTGTATGAAGTGAAATTGCAGTCTTCAGAAGTTAAACACAGAGAATTCTTGTCAAAACACAAGGAATCTTATTAATGCTTATAAATACCTAAGAAGCAGGTGTCAAGACGATGGGGCCAGACTCTTTTAAGTGGTGCCCAGTGACAGGACAAGGGGGAAGAGGCACGAACTGAAACGCACAAAGTTCCATCTGAACATGAGGAAAAACTTCTTTACTCTGAGGGTGACAGAGCCCTGGAATAGGCTGCCCAGAGATCTTGTGGAGTCTCCTTCTCTGGAGATAGTCAAAACCTGTCTGGGTGTGATACTGTGTGACCTGCTTTAGGTGAACCTGCTTCAGCGGAGGGTTGGACTAGATGGGAACCCTTCCAACCCCTACCATTCTATGATTCTGTGTAATTTGTAATATCAAGCTGGTTTAAAATTGTATATAGAGAAATTCTATGAATCTCTGCATGACCATTTACAGCCGGTCACACTGAAGTAACAGGAAATTCCTGACTCCTTTATCCCTAATGAAACTGAGCATTTTGTTTATTACTGACATCATCCTTCTGTTTTTGCAGAGAAGTCAACGAAGGACTAAGGCCATGACTATATCAGTCATACTGGAATGGATTGGGCCGGCAGTCAGGCATCCAGCAGTGACCCTATAAATACCGTAAGAATCATACAAGTGCATGTACCGCCTTCACAAATATTCAAGGATAAATTGAGGTGACATCCATTCCCAAATAATTAATTATGAATTGTTCATCCATTCTCTGTTAATTTAAAAGTTCTTTGTGAGTTTTATCTTCCCAGTTTGCTATCTTATGATTTGCAACTGTAGAATCTCCCTGATAAAAGAGAGCTTGCTAGAGACTCCTCTAGAATTAATAATGAAGTACTTTTTATTAAATGACTGTGAAAATCAAAATCTTACTACTGATATTTCGTGGAGGGTTTATCTTACAAGAAGATGCACATAAGGTAGAACCAGCGCGACAAGAAATCTTCAGGAGCAGAGATGATAATCTGCCTCTACAAAATGAGAGAAATGCTAGTGTAATAAATAATATTCACTTTCCAAAGCAAATGCAATATTTTACAGGTTGAATTTCCCAGGCTTGTACATACACGCAATATTACCAGACAAACTAGATATTACTTCGCTTCTGTTATTTCTTATTATACCTACTGTGTGTTGTACCTAGAGACACCCGACAAGCTGTGATACAGACACCAGATACACAAACCAAGTAATCTGCTAGCATAGAAATTAATAAGAATGCAATCCTATTGTGGGAAAGGAGACAAAGACTGTCACTTGTAATGTAAATAGTTGGAAGGGGTTCAAATGCTGCTGTAATGGATACAATATGACATGAGAGGATATATCCAGAGGTGGTTCCAGAGATTTATTCCTAAGAACATAGTTCCACTGTACACATCAGCAATCTGTGATACACTTTAAAAAACCCCAAAACAACAACAACAAAAAAGGCTTCTGCATTTGCATTGTTACTTCACAGGTTTGTGAGGGCACTTTAAAACCCCTGAGTTGAGATTTTTTTGTTATACTCAGAATACTATTCTTAGGAAGTGACAAGTAATTTATGAGAATACAAACACTTAAAATCCTTCTCGGAATCCTTCCAGCTGGCTTAGCTTGTATAGATTTACCAAGGCTTATTTTATTACTATTAGTTTAATAGTGTTAGGTTTTCAGAAGGTATTTTTTTGAACTAGTGCAACTATCTTTCTAGTTTTTATCCTTCTTCAGAACGGCAGTGACCTGTCATTACTGTGAACAATAAGAAGGCCAAGTTGTCCTCAGCTAAGATCACTATAGTTTCCATAGCGTCTTTGCAGTACTATGCTGGTGTTCAGGTAAGGCAGCCACTTTTGCAGCCACAGTTACTCTGAACTTATGCCGTTTGCCTTAGTGGAAACATTCTCACTTCTTCAGAAGGCGTCGGGAGAGCAAACCCTGAGGATTAGGCAGGAGACAGCAAGAGGAGAGGCAAGTCTACTTGCAAGCGTGAACATTAGAGCAGGAAAAGGCAGCAGCATGACAGCATATTTGTAGGGCATCAGTAGGAGATGGCAACTATTCGTGCATGTGGTGCCGAGATCTACTCTGTGTGCCAAGGTCCGAGTTATTTGAGTACGGGGTGATCTTCAGAACAGTTTGTTCCTCCACACGCAGTTGCTTGCTTGGACAGAAATATTTTTTGATGCATCAGTCTAGTGCCAGCCCTGAGGGTTGTCAGCAGAATACTGTCTGCACGACATACTTTCATTAACTTTGTATCCAAGAGTTTCAGGGGTTGCGTAGCCTAAGGGCACCTCTAATCACCTTTTTTTTTTGGCTAGAAGAAAGGCTGTCATTTTGACACACCTTTGTACAACATGCACTACGCTGAGCAGTTATAATGCATAGGGCTACTACTTCTCCCTGGTCATCGATCCAGCCTGGAGGTGGACAGTCTCGCTGCTTTCAAAGTGCTTTTTGTTGCTTTCAAAGGGACCCTCACCATTGTTTCAGGAAGCAACGGGACGTGAAAGTGGCCAAGAGAAATTCATGTCTTGTTGTGTGAGATTGTTCCAAGTAAGACAGAGCTTTTGCTAGGCCATCTCCTATAGTCAGGAGCTGTCATCCACAACGGTGAATTTCAAAGGCAGAAGACTTCTAGGATGCTGCTCTGACTTCCCCATAAGCACATTCTTCTCAGAGTGTTTTTCGTGGAATGCCTGTCTAGGTGAAAAAGTTTTGTACAGCATATGCTAACATCTTCACAGAATTCCTTAAACCTCAGACTTATCATTCAGGAATTCAGAGAAACTAAACAATCAAAACAGTTGTGGTGGAGGAGCCAAAAGAAAAAATAAAAAGTGTACAAGTCCCAGAAAAATGCTGGTAAAACCAGAAATACTGCATGCAAAGCTTTGCATCATAAGGATCTGAGAAATTAATTTGTTCCCCTTCCACTCCTTTCATTTCTTTTATCTCATTGCTATACTCATCACTCTAGAATTTACAGAAATCTGTAATTTGGTATTTTTCATTTTGAGGCAGAGTGCTCTGCCTTTTCTTGGCATCTAAATACTATTCAAAATTCATTCTGTTAGATTGTCTGGACATTGCTCATAGGACATTATATTTTTCATGCTCTCAAGACACATAGCCGCCAAATTTTTCAGTTTAGATTAATTTTTGTCTCATTTTATCTTCCCAGAATAGATTTAACTCAGATCGCAATGCCTTCATTATCTTGTAATGATTATAGAAGTCTTTCCTTATCACATTAATACAAGTTATAGTCTTTGACACATTTATAAGGGTTATCAACTAACGAGATACAGTTTTCCTCTGTATACAACCGGGCCACGTTCCATCAACCTTCATTAAACAAGAAAAATAGAAGGAGCACAATACTAGCTGGGCTGTGCTGATGCACATCCAGAAGTCTTTTTCTTGATGTTTCCTCTCTCTGCTACTTCAGGAATTTTGATGATAGAGCTTGGAAGATAATAATGTAAAGTATATTAAACTATAAAACATTTTAAAATCATTGCGAATGCCACTTTTATTTAAAATGTTCAAGTCAGGTGAGAATGGACAACCCCAGCAGTGCAAGGGCAAGGCAGGCGTGTTGAGGGGCACTGTGGATGTAGGATGGCGGCAGCAGGGGCGTACAGTTCTATGGGGGGATGTTGGTGTAGCTGGTGGGGCACTCAAAATGAAAGCAGGAAAAGAGGTAAGCCTCAGCGATACCTGGAAAAGAGTGTTTTTTTGGGTGATCTGGGTAGATGTGGAGGGAGCTGTCTAACAAGTGAGAAGATATTGAAGTCTGGGCAAAGCAAAGTGCCAGGAAGGCCTGGAGAGAGCTGGGATGGACAGGGCTGGCACAGCTTGAACTGCAAGCATTTGTTTAGGAAAAAAAAACCAACAGAGGTAATAGTTGCTACATTTGGGAGGGAGTCTGCAATTTGGAGGGGCAGGAGTGCAGGTCTGAATAAAGGTAACCATATTTATAAAGGAGGAGGAAGCAGGAGGGTAGACAAGCTAATGTGAGATAAGAGGAATGGGACGCTAATCGGATACCTTAGGAAATACAGTTGTCAGCCACTTAATGCTGTTGCTATAGCTATAGAAATAACATTCTAGTTTTCATGACATCTTTTATTGCTAACACATTTTGACAACAACTGAACTTCTGC
Source organism: Baryphthengus martii (assembly GCA_013396935.1). Taxonomy (NCBI): domain Eukaryota; kingdom Metazoa; phylum Chordata; class Aves; order Coraciiformes; family Momotidae; genus Baryphthengus; species Baryphthengus martii. The sequence continues at coordinate 85,480 of VWZK01020176.1, forward strand.
AGTGGTTTAATTTCTTTAAATTGGGCATCTCACCACTATCTCTTTGTACTTTTTAAAATGTGACAAAAACGTCCAGTCCTTATGTAGGCTATTATAGGCCAAAGACAAAATATCTGTCAACTCACATTGACAAGCAAAAATTTTCAGCTCTGATGGTAATTCTCGCAAATTATTGTATGGCCCTGCAATAAGAATGGTCATAAAATGTGCCAGCTGTTCACAGCCGTTTCCTTGACTATGAACAATAGAGCTTTCATGATCATGCTCCATAACATAACAAGCTGAACTGGAAACTACTAGAAATAATGACATTAGAGAAGAACGGCTGTAGAAAACGATCTCTGTTCCAAAGTCTTATTACATTTAAACTGCTGTTCAAGTTCTTGAAAACTCTGTGATACAGCCAATGTTTAAACACTCTTGACCTAAGCCTTTTCTAAGAAGTGCATCAGTGTGCGTTCCTATGTCAAATTCGGTGACTCTCACAAATAGACAAAAATCCCAAGGCAATTCTGCACCTAACTATCTAGGGGAAAAGTTTCACAAAATATCTGTGGGAACAGCTTCCAGTCTGGGTAATGGGAAAAAGACATTTATGTGATAGTTATTTGATTTTCTCTGTATTCTGTCTTGTAGTTTCTAAAGAGTTTGTCTGCAGCAGAAATATTACTGGGGCAGAACTGATAAAGTCTGGCTGTTTCAAAGCAAACAAACCCTGGGAATTTCTCTCACAGAATTTTTTTTTTCCATGAAAGGCATCTGAACGAAAATGACATGGTGCCTTTTTGTGGATAAAAACCATAGCAATTAGAATTTTTTAGATGATTATGGTCCCTGGCAAAGAAATGCTGTTTTTTGTTTGGTTTTTTTTTAATATTTCAGTCAGATGTAATTATGCAGTGAAGCAAACACTTGCAAGATAACCTGCTCTAGAGCAGTAAAACAAAGCAGAAATCACCCCCATCAGAATATTGTGCAACACAACCTGTTTTACTGGCATTACCTGCAGAAGCGGCTGTGGCTCATTTAGAGGTGTAAGTGGGAAGCTGAACTACATTAGCTATTAAATGCTAGAAAACCTGGGCTATTTCCAAACGTTGCAGTGCAGAGTAATTGCTCTGACTGTACTGTGTCAAGCTCTGTTTTTTACTTTTGTCTATAATGGGTGATTATTAAAAAAAAATAATAATAAAAATCTCCATTTGCTCCAGGTAACCATGTCATTGGTTCTGAAGAGCTTTGGTTTTCCACCTAAGCAGGCGTTTTGCTTAATAAATATTTGATTTACTTTGGGAAACATCAACATTTAAATGGCAATCCCGCTACATCTATAAAAAGCACAGCAACTTAGGGCTTGTTTTCCTCCAATGTCCCCTCCTGGACCTATCCTACTTTTTTCTCTGTTCTTGCCTTATTTCTCTTAGTAATAACTTCTAGCTCCTCAGAAACTCAGGCTTATTCCACAGATGTTTCTCTCTGCTCTTTAAAGAGAGAGGAGAGCCCATGGTCAGCACAATAAACAGCATCCTTCTGAGCAAACCGTCTTGACTGCAAACTGTGCCCTGCAGCATGGAGGCACTTGAGAACAGAGATGCTGATGAAAACAGCATGGCTGAGTGCTTACTTGGAAGTGGGAAAATTGAAAACAGGCAAGATCAGGGTCTCTGTGGGAATAAGGTTAATGTCCTCAAATGCATCAGGCCCCCACTCTTTTGAATCATGTGTTGTTATTTATGCTATGAGAAGGGCATAAAATACTGAGGAGTTGACTTTCTTCTTACTAAAAGTGATGAATATCAGAAAATCAAAATCAGACCTTTATTATTTTAGCATGTTAAATGAATCATTTTGCTCTGGACCACTTTTTGCTACGCTTTGTGGTGATAATTACAGGAAGAAGATGTTGGGAAACTTTGCCTGAAGCATTTTTCTCCCTTTCGTTTTTTTCTCCTTCTCTTTGTTTAGCACCTTTCTACAAACACTATTACAGGGTGAATTTTAAACAGCCAAAGAAAAGCTTATTTAGCATAAGAAATGTCAATAGAACAGTATTTATGTGGCAGAGTAACTCATACCTATTCAATAAACACTGAACCAAAGGTCCTGGCTGTGTGTGGAAGAGGGATAGGTGGAGACACTAAAAGTTCAAAAATCAAAACAGATCCTCTGCAGGCTGCAAAGCACAATTTTCTGGAAGCCAAGGATCATTTTCTCCTCAGCACTCCACAACAACCTGAAGAGCAGTATTAACCTTAATAAACTATTTCTCTAAAAATGCAGCTTGGAGAGAATGTGAGGAGATGTGTTTACCTGCTCTGCATTTATTTTAATAGTTTTTCACTTCTCCCATGGGTACTGAAGTAAGTGATTCTTCTTCTTGCTGGATTTGATTTTGTATACACTCTAAAGAGCATTTTGACTTGAGGACTTCATATGGAGTCCAAAGTACTTTGTGTTCTCAAGAGCTGATCTTAAACCCAAGCAAACCAAATGAAATAAAGGTGACCATGCAAAGAAGGTTGTGACATATGTAACTGAGATTTCTTTCCACGTTTGATTTAATTTCTTGTAAAAGCTCTGATCATACTCCTAGAACTCTGAAATTTGAGCATCGTTAAACCATCCTCCTCTGTAATATAAGCTGCTGCATGCCAACTGCCTATCTGTGCTAACTTTTGAACCATAACCCAAACATTGGGTAGTGTTAGCAGAAATGGTCATGAACTACACCAAGGTTCACTAACAATTTAATGGTATAAAGAAGGGAGCCTGGCAGTGTTGAGTCTGAAACACGCATTGGTGCTGTTTGATTTACAAGTACAGGCACAGCCTTTCTGATTTTCAGCTATTAAATGCATCATCAGTTATATGTTGGATTTATTTGGTCATGCTTCACTTCTAAACTCAGGAGCTTCCTGCTCTGCTTCTTTTCCCAAATACATGATACTCTCTTGTACATCCTAACCCCAGTTCACCTCTTCTCTTTGTACTTTGATAGCTTCTTTAGTGATCGTTGAAGTCAGAAAATCCTTCTTCTACATCCCTTAAAGCCTTGCCTTGACCCATAGATGGAGCTGAACTCAGCCCTTCATTCACCAGCAGTTGCCTAGTTCTCACTTTACAAGAATGCTGCAAAACTCTTACTTTCCTTTTCATCTCTAGCACTATAAAGTGAAGGCTGGAAGAGGCGGAGACATGTCTTTTATTTGGGCTATCATTTTTTATTGCTGATTAGACTCATCCAGAGTGCAAGACATGCTCCCTTTAAGGACTTTAAATAATGGCACTCAGTGGCCCAGTCCATCATTGTCAAACACATTTTTCATAGGGGGTCATGAACTCCACAGTGGTCTCATTAAAGCTGTGGAATTCCATCAGTGCTTATGTTTCTGTGTAATGATGTAATTGAATTTTCTTATTGCTGGAGCTTGTCGTTATGCCAGTGATTTTCATGCTGGCTCTATCAACTCACAGCATTTTTGCTCAATTCTAAATAATCCAAAATTGGTTTTATTAGTGTGTAGTCTGCTGGCAACGTAGGAGGCCTGAATAAGCAAGCTCTTAATTGGAGGGCTGGGGAATTTTCTTATTTTTGTCTTTTTACTTAAGGACTTAATTTTCATCTCTGCTTTTTTTCATTCTTTCTTTTACACAGAATACACAGTAGACTCTCCAACCTGTAACATAAGCTTTAGGAAACTCCCAACATGTAAACAGAAGAAGCTTGGACTCATTAGTATGTAGGTACAGCTGGATTTAATTCTGGAAAAAAAAAAAAAGCATGCAACGCGGAGTTGGGTGATACAGAAGTGTTAAGCTCTAATCTGACATTGTTCTGGGAAGGCACAAACCTATTCGAGACACAATAACTTCTACATTAACAGGGGATTGTGGCTGAGAATTTAAATGCTGCAAAGCCGGAGGAATTCCCACAACAATCAAATTTCAGGCCTCTGTGGTACTGAAGATTAATTTTAGTCTGCGCAATGTTTCTGTGTGATAAACCCATTAAAAGCTTTGATGAAGAAAGGCAGCCACGAAGTGGAGGAATTGGAGGACTTGGTGGTGACTTGTGAGCAAGCAGAGATCGTAAGCACAGAATACTGACACTGAGGTATACGTACCTCGGCGCAAAATACGTATCAGTGAGGAAGTGATCCCCGACGACTGGGTGATGCATGCCTCAGAAGGGCATGGCTGAGGAGGCAAATAAGCATGACTGAAATCTGCAGCCAGGAATACAGCCTACTGAATTTTATAGCTTGGAGTATGAGATGCATTTCAACTGACTCTGCGTAATGACCAGTTCTCCATCTTCTCTCAGCTTAGCTATGGCATACTACTTTGGACATCCATGGTACCATGCAAATGACACAGAAATAAATAGTAAATGCCTGTGGTCTGACACTTGTGACTCAATATTCAAAGGTAATTTTCTCTTTTTACAAGTTCCACAGTTTGAATTGTGTGATTTTATAGGTTGTAGCCTTCTCTCTACAGTACACTTGCTGGTTTTTGAAGGTAAAGCAGCTTGTGTTGCTAAGCAGGTGTGCAGGTGTGCAGCCATGTTTTGTATCATCCAAAGTTTTCTTCATGACCGCTGGTTACTGTCCTTGGTACAAGATTTATTTACAGTGCCTAGAAGACATGGGGTCCACAAGTGATTATGGCTAGATCTGCAAGGTGTCTTACTTGACAACTAGACATTTATGACATTTGGGCATTTGGGGCTTTTTTTACTTGCTGATGAGGCTGAGGCCAAGGAGGTAGCATCCTGGGACAGAAAATAACCTGTGGCTAAAAAACATAAAACCCCTCAAAATACTTTCTAATACTGCCCTAGATGTTCTGATATTTTTTTGCTATAAAACCAAACAATTTCACAAGAGAATAAAGTGCTATTTCACGAAAAAATAGAATTACAAAGGAGACAAGTTCTAGAAAAGAGGCAGTGGAAAGACTCCAGGGGTGAATATAAGGACTGACACAGGTCAGAGGATATAAGGTCACATTTTGCATACTGTTGCTCTTGAGGAAAGGAGCTGTAGGTCTCATAGTCTTTTTCTGGCACATTGATGACAATCTGAAAAATGTTTGTGACTTCATCAAATGGGCAAACGTCTCCGTTTAAGGCTCAGGGCAAACCCCACAGAGCAGGATTGCTATCGGCCCGCTCTCCCCCTCCCCCTTCCCTCCCAAGGGAGGATACAAAGGGGAATGAGGAAGAAAGTGCCTCACACAAAACTGGAAGTTAAGACTATGAACAAAATTTAATAGGTAACAAAGATAATCAGGGAAAAGGAAATATGAAGGGAAGAGGGATATACATGTATATACAAAACCAGTTCTGGGATGGTGATGGATTGTGCAGAGCACTTGGAGCCAGGCCTGGATGAGCTAGATTGCGGTCCCAGCACCAGCATGGTCTGAGGGAGAAAGAAAAGAGAGTTGAAACCTGAACTTCCTGTTCTTTTATAGAGTGTGGCAGGGAAGGGGAGGGAGTATCAGTTGCCCTCTGACCCCTCAAGGTCCTACAGTTACCAGGTGTTCGTTCCTCCCTCAATTTGTTAACTCTTAAACCACAACAGCAAAATACTTCTAAAGTTTTCTTAATAATATTAGGTGATAATCCATGTTCTGCACTTGCTTGTGATGATATCAGAGTACTCACTCATTCCAGTTAAAATGTTATATATTTGCCTATACTAACAGAGTAAAATTCACCCTGCTATTTTTACAGATTGTTATATGTCAGACCAGTTCAGCTTTAATATGACTTGCTGTAACTATGAATGGAATTTATTTGTACATTTTACAATTTTTTAGTGCCTGTACAATGCCGGTATGTTGCACTGATTTCGACTAGTGGTACTGGGAAAACCAAGCCATGAAATGAAGCAATTCAATTAGAAACTAGAGAGTCGGGATTGGAGATGCTGCAAGAGTTATATTTGTTCTACATTCATGCTATGTTTATTCATGCTTAGAAATGGAAGCAGAGGGAGCAGAGGTTCAGTTTAACTGATAGCCTTACATCATTCCAGCTCCTGATGAGATTTTCACTGCAACGCTGGATTTTGTTGAAATCTTTTATTAAATTTGTCCATCCCGTTCAGGGATTAAAGTTTTTTTTGCAGTGGCAGGTGTGTTAAAGGATGCCACCCAGAAAGACTGAAGAAACCTTTAAATTATATTTTTTTCTGAATAAGATCTCGGTTTATATATATTACTTATATAGCATATATAGTTAGAGAAATTGTAGTCGTTTGTAACATGTATGACATAATGTTTAATCTATGTATTATAGATTATACAAATACACAGCATATGCATATTCATACTTTATGGTGCGTGTATAAATATACACATAGATAGAGGATTTATGAAACTAAAGTTTCACTGTGTTACCAGCAGTGCATCAGCTCTTAGTTTGGAGCTGGAGGCTGAAGCATAGAGAATTGCCCAGAGAACTATATCTGCTGTGCTGCCTTGGTATGTGAGGTTGAGAAAAGATGAGCTGTGATAGATGATCGCTAAGAAGGCAACAAACAGCACGTCATTGGGCAAAGAGAGTGAAGGGTCAAGCTCCCCACTGACCCTGGGTTTGGGGCTGGAAGGCAGCCTGTCTAGCTCATCCATGGACTTTCAAAGCCCGCCTGGATGCATTCTTGTGTGGCCTGACCTAGGCGATCCAGCTTTTGCAAGGGGGTTGGACTAGATGATCTCTAGAGATCCCTTCCAACCCCTAACATTCTATGATTCTATGAATGCTCTGGAGTTGAGGATCTGCTTGTTGGGGCAGCATGAGAAGGGGGCACCTCAGTGATGTGGCACTCACAGGAGAAGTCTCATCGTTCTAAACTGATGCAAACATTTGATGCAAAACTTTCAGAGAAGCATCTGCTGAGAGTCCCCCTTCTCCGCTCTTTTGGACAATTGTCTATTCAGTGATGTGCTAGCAGGAAACTTTCAGGATTATTTCTTCATTGTTAAGGGACTTCCAGGCAGCAGGGGGATGTTGGCATCTTCTTTAGTGCTTTGAATCATTCTTCAGGGACCTTCTTTCAGGCCTGGCTCTTTCCACAGGCTAAGTAGCCCTAAGTTGGGTACTCTGCATTATTTTATTATTGATGCCTGCTGTGGCCAGACATCCGGTTTTGAGATGCTCAGCATTTGTGCTAGGCAGCTAAAGCAGGAGGTCTGAATAGATGCCATTGTGCCAGAGGACTGCAGGGAGAACAAGTGCCAAATTTAAGATTATATTCTACAAACAGAAAGCTTATTGCTGCTTTCTAGATTAGCAAACCAATTCAAAGCCAATCCCTTGAGCCAAAAGTGAACCAGCTCTACTTATTTCTAATTTTGAATCCAAGCACAGAAGGCAAGTAATTTGTTTTGGACTTGGATTTGCAGATGGAAGAACTGACGTACTGCATCTGGATGTTTACCTTACATATTTGTCATTTTATTTATGAAAAGTCATGAAATCTGAACAACCAGTTAGTGAATTGCTTGCAAAGCTTTCTTTAAATTTTGTGGGTTTTTAATCTAAGTACTGATGTATGGGTTTCATCATGTTCCTTTTTCTGTTTTCATTGCTCTGATTTATTCTGTAAGAAGTTCTGTTTGCCTGTTCTGTAAAATCATGCATTCAGAAGTGTTTTTTTGCATGCTTTCAATATTAACCCTTTATTTTCTGTTTTGTGTGCTTATGACCGTCAATACACATTGTGAAAATAAAACGGCTTCTTCAGGAGATCTGTCCTTTTTTTTCTGTCCACATGTGCTTGTCTCTTTTGGGAAAGAGGACATGGATGGGGAGGGGAAATAAACTGGAGCACAGAACAATAATCCTACTTTAATTCCTTCCCCCTTCCTCGGCAGGCTGAATCAATTTTAGCCAGACATCAGAGAATCCTTAGGAGAGGCTGCATGCTTTTGAATAAACCGGTGTTAGCTGTCCTTCCTCAGCTGTTTCTCTCAATGCTGTAAAGAATCTACTATGAAATGTGGGGAATAGTGCAATCTGAACTCAACACTGAATCCAGTTCTGCACTATGCATCCAGTATGGAGGTGACAGCTCCAGACTTTCTTACCCTTTTTGTCTCTCTTCTTTATTAGAAGCACTGCAGTTCGTGATCTCCTATTCAGAACTGTTCAAGCTTTCCAGATACCGAAAGATTTGTTTTTCTTTCCATGTACAGATAAGTGTCTTTATTCTTGTCTGCCCTCTCTCTTTGCAGATCATACAAGTCAACTCTCTCTGGAGAGAGGAGCAGTGGCTTGAGGGCAAGTTAGAGCTACGGCATGAGCTTCAGATGGAAACATAGCCACATGCTTGCAATGGTGGGCTAGCAGGAGGGTTGCCCCAAAACACCAGATGCTTTAATGAAGAGGGTGAGAAAATGGCCTTCTAGATAGCTGAGTTTATATCTAAAAATAAAAAATAAAAAAAAAAAGAAAAAAAAGAAGGATCATTGTAGGGTTGGAAGCCTTTTTTTGCTGGTGCAGACAATTCCGCAAGGATACATGGGCATGATATCACTGGAATGTGCTATGAGGAAACAAGTGTTATCCAGGAGCATCTTTATCAGCCTGAGCTGAGGGTTTGGTGAATGGGATACACAACTGAATTTGGATGCCTGGGCAGTAGGCTCCTGTAAGGCAAAAAAACTTTGAAGGGCAAATCAAACCTCTGGCATAATCAAGAAATTCTTTCCAAATAGAAAAACAGTGTAATTTTTAAAAGACATCTCTGTAAACCCAAACCTTAACAACTTTCTTGCAATCCTCTTAAAAACAATGTAGACATAAACTGTTGCAAAAGAGTTTGAAGTGAAATACGTTCCACCGTGGAATCAATAGCTGGACATTGTATTGGTTTTAATGTTTTCTGTGCAATAATTTGAAGGGATGAGAAGGACCGTCTTGTGGTTACTCCATCGCTTTGCTACCTTTCTAATTTGCTGTTGTGGGAACACAAAATTACTTGTCTGATCTGTCACTCAGTGTCTAGCAAGTAGCTTGAAATGACATCTATTGAAAAAGCAATTACCTCTCCAGCAGCACAAAAAGGCATGCAGATGTCATGGCCTTTTTTTCTGGGAAAGCTGCTTAATGATACAGGACACGTACATTAAAAAAGTGCTAAGTCTATTTTACAGCTGTGTGTACTGGACTTTTCACATTTCAGAATTCTTACTCCTGAGGAGCTTTTGCGTATGTGTGGGTGTATGTGTGTGGGTGGGTGTGAGAACCAAAGGAACATGGTGTCCTTTGCTTTAATAGTTTATTTTATGTTATTGCTTTGTGTTTTGCAGTCCCTCTAGCCAATCTGCATTTATGAACTGAAGAGAATAGGAGCCAGGGGCCTAATATTACAGTAAATTAGGTACTGAATTTCTACTCAAGTGATTTAGTTTTGAATTTAGCCTTTATTCTAACAAGTTAATGTACAGAGATATCATATTGGGAATTAAGAGACTTGCCTCTTTTCCTCAGCAACAAGAAGATGGTAGTCAAGGAGTGAAGAAGAATGCTTCCCTTTCAAACTCTGCTTGCTCGGGGCTTTGGGGATGTTTCTCAGACCTTTATATGGCCTGCCGCAGACATTCAGTGGCCCAGTTGCTAGGGCTACCAGGATTTTTAATTGTGAATAGAACAGGAGCAGAACGATTTCTATCCATAGAGAGGGAGATGCAGTGGCTGCGCTTTTCAGATTCATCTGGAGCAAGAGACTGTTGATGTTTACCAGTTTGAAAAAAAACAACTGTTATTCTTCAATAATTTTATTTTCTACAATTGCTGAAAGCAAACTGAGTTAGCTGAGAGGAAATTCATAGAATTTACCTTTCCCTGTTTCACAGTTTATGAGACACTTACTCTGTGTTGGAAATATGATCTGATTAGACTTCTTCTTCTGTTTCTTTTTCAGTGAATGCAGTAACATGTTTATGGTCCTGAATTTATTCAGGGATATAGCCTTTTTTAAGGAAAATTGTGCTCTGGTGCCACTGAGGGGGATTGGACTAATCCTCTGAAGAACTGCTTCCTCTTTTTATACTGTAACTATTGTAAGATCAGCTGTGTCAAAAATTCATTACTTTTGATTTTTCAGTGACATTATGCATCCAGATGCAAATTTTCACAGCAAATTGTCATGGATATTTAACATAAAAATTGCTACAGCTTTTTATCTTCTCATCCCCAGTCATCCTAACTGCTAAGGCTTGTGGCAATTGTATGAGATTTTCAGGAATTACAGTACTGTGTTTTTGCTGGGATGATCAGCGAGCTTGGTTGAAAAGGTAGTGTCATCCCAGGTAACAGACAGAGGCTTCCAGGTGCCCTCTCAGGGGTGCAGTCCCAAACTGAAAGCTTAGGTAAAAGCAACCCTCTTGCCTCACATGAGTGCAGGTGTCCTGCCCAGCAAATCCCCAGGAGCTGTCCCAGCATATCATCCTGGAACTCTAGAGAATGGATTAATCACCGGGCTGTTGGAGTTTTCCTTCCTTCCAATGTTAAGACTTTCTGTTGTGGTATTTATTTTCCTGCTCAGCAGCCATGCTGTTTTGTATTAGCCTCAGTGAAAAATGACATCGTATGTGACGTTGGCAACACAAAGGAGCTTCTCCATGACACCCTTATAGAAGACAGCAATAAAATATAATGGCTAGGCAGCTGACATTGAAACTGCTGGTTTGTATCACAACATTAGGATCTCACTGTCCACTCATGTTTGCCCATCTGCTTTCGGTACCCATGCAATACCCTCTGTTACCTAAGTTTCTTCTTTTGAAGGAAGGACTACCTTGTTTCACTATGTGTATGATGGTTGCTGTGCTCCTGTTGGAAAAACAGACAGTTCCTAAAAGAAAAGACTGTTGTGATCTGTGCAACACACTGTTTAGATTGTTGTGAGATTACAAACCTATTGGCACCTCTGAAAAAATAATGTGATATATTTTACTAAATCTTTTACTAAAGGTTATTTGACCAGAATCATGTTAGCTGCAGCTGAAAAGGACTGGGGCTTTATGACCGATAATTTACTCTGGGATGAATATAAGCTAAAATTGTCCAGAAAGGAAACTATATACTGAGCCACTTTAGGAGGAATGCAGCCAGCAGATAAAGGGAAAGCATCATACACCTCTCCTTGGCACTGGTGAGGCTGCCACTAGGACACTAGGATACTGCATCTAGTTTTACAGCTCTTTGGTTCAAGATGAATGTGGACAAACCGAAGAAGGTCCAGTGAAGTGCTACCCAGATGACTGGGAGCTGGACCACATACTGCGTGAGAGGAGGCTGAGGGGGGACCTAACAGCAACCTGCTGTGAAGTTACAAAGATGATGGAGCCAAACTCTTTTTGGTGGTGTACAATGATATAACAAGTGGCAACAGCCACAAAGCATGGCTGTGGACATTCAGATTGGACATCAGGAAAATTTATTTTACCAGGAGAGCAAGACAGCACTGGGACAGGGACCCAAAGAGGTTTTGTGATATGCAGCGTTGCAGATTTTGCAGAATGGGCTGGACAAAGACACAGATGACCTGACTGGCTATTGATGAAATTCCTTCAAGTAGAAGGTGCATGGGATGGCATGCATGTGCCTTTGAGCCAACATCTCTGCAATTCTGTGACTTCTTATCTATAGCTACATTATACTACTGGCGAAAGGTCTAATCCTGGAAACCCAGAATCCTGTGAAGACCTGGCACCTGGCATCCACAATGCACTACAAAGTCAGGCTGTCTGCAGGTTTAATCTGTCCTGAGACAGGTAATTTGTAGGGAGGGCTCCTGGACTCCTGATATGACATTGGCCATGTGATGCCTCTGAAAAGGCAGAAGGAGGCTGCACAGTGTGCCATAGTCTACTCGTGTAGCAGATAAGTGCAGTGCCACCTGAAAGCACAGGGTATACTCAGGATCTCTTTTCAAGTAGCATCAGCTGGATGGCCCACTCAAAAAGGTATGCAGGAAGTTAACATTAAGAATGATTCATTTCATGCTGGAAGTATGAAACTTCTGTATGACTAGACAGAGGAGGATATTTAGAGCAGAGAAGACAGCTGCGGTATGGAGAGAGAGAGGACAGAAATCTGAGTGTCATGGAGAAGGTGAATAGAATATCTCTCAGCAAGGCTTCTGAGGATGTGTACATGGCTAACACGGCATCAATGCTGCCTGTCTCAGCTGGTGGCTGACAATGGGCACTGCTGAAGGACAGAGTCTTCTAACAGGAAGATTGAGTAAAACTAGCCTGACTGTGATGGATGTGAGGCTGGACCCTAGTGATGAGGGTCAACACTCAGTGGCTACCAGGGGTGTGGAGTGCAAATCTTAACTGGATGATTGAGAAAAAGTTGAGGCCCAGGGCATGTGTCTCATCCATGGAGGCTTCACAACAGAGCGCTGTGAGGCAAATAAGGAGTGACTGTTGAACTCCTCAGGGCTGCCTATTTTCCTTCCAGACATTACAGAGGGACAGACACGAAATAGTTGCATTTTGAATCTCACATCGGGAGATAGTCTATGCATGGCTGCCTTGCATGAGTTTCTTTTAATTTTTTATGTCATTTAAATGTTTGTGGTTTAATTCATTACAATTCCTAAAACAAGACTCTTAAAGAAAAGGTTGTGGTTTTTATCCAGTGACCTACAAAAAGTAATTGCTGCCTTTCCAGACATTCTATTTAAAAATTAATGATCAGAGTAGTCCAGCAGTGAAACTATTCTATTAAAAAGGAGATAATTTATTTTTTTTTTAAATGCACACCAAAGACACTTACACTACTACTCAAGAGTAAAACAAGCCACCTTGCGCTAAGAAATGTAAACAGCAGTACATAGTACAGCCCGTCCTGTAAGCCTGCTTGTGGTTTTTGCTGAGGTACACAAAGGTCCCAGCAGCTCCCTCCCCACTCCTCTGCAAGCCTCTGCCCCCTGGAGAAGTGGGTGCTGTAGTCTCTGGTTGACTCAGCTCCCCTGGATCCCACTGACCGCTCGGGGGGCCTGCTCCTTCCCAAAGGCTGCACGCTGCGCCCTGGTGAGAGGCATGCCTCCCAAGCCTGGGCTGAACTGCTCTCGGCAGTGAAAGATTTATACTTTTTCATAAACCAAAAGCCAGATACTAAAGCTGCCTTCTTCAATATTTACTCTTGAGTGAGTAGGCCCCAGCAGGGGGACACTTGCTCTCCACACATGAAGAGCTTTGCCTGAGCGTGGACCCTGGATGCTGTGCATAGACCCTGGCTGCCACTGCAATCCTGGCACCTTCTCCAGTGCCCCAGCAGTCTACAGCAACATCTTCCAGCCCCCCATGGACGTGGGACCAAGCAAAAGGTGGCTTGTTTTCCCGCATAGGCCTGCAGGGGTGGGGAGGCAGCACCGCTGGAAAGCAGCAGCTTTGCTACCAGCATGAGTCCTGGCTCGCTCCACATCAAACGGGTTTCCTCTGGCCCCTGGTGAAGAGCTGCATACGCTTCCACACATTCCCAGCATCCCTGCTTGAAGAGAAGAGCGGTCCAAGGCCATCTGTGCTTTTTCTGTGCTATTAAGGGATCAGCAGCTGGCTGTGTCATCTGTGTCTGCTCTAATAAATTAAGCAGTGCTAGGGCACATCACTGGACTTGATTATTTATATTGCTGAATTATTGAAATGCCCCTTGGCTTGTTTTTGGCCAAGTAGTGCTCTTCCAAACGATTCCCAGGCACAGTTCAGAAGTCAGCTCAGGCCAGGGCCGGCTCCCAAGTGCAGTGTAGCTGCAGCCACCCTATTTTACAGGGTAAGAGAGTTTAATAGCATGGGCTCAGGCTGTTCCATACCACTTGGCCTTAGTGTCAGGGCCTTAGCTTCAGACAAGCTTCATTCAGCAATCTAGGCATAACTTTTGGGTCCAAACTTCCTTCATGCCATCACAGCAGTATGAACTTAAAAATCCAGTCCTGAGAAAGAAATCCATCTCATATGAACAACTGTGGTGGGTTGTCTTTTCTCATTTCTGTTTGTTCCTGAAATATCTGGCCTATTCACTTTGTTTGAATATTTTTTTTTTCTCCACTCATATTGCTATCCTGTTTCTAAGAGTCACATGGAAGCACCGGATTTTGCTCTTAGAGTTTTAGGGGACTTTTTCTACGATGACAAAGGAAGCACTAAAGGTGCAGTAAGAGTTTAAGCATTTTCTCCCATCTTGGTAGAAAATCCTTAAATAATAGCTCTTTGAAAAGCCAAACACATTATGTATCCATACACCCACATTATACATATATGCATACACACATAACATTTGATAACTTACTTTCTTTTAAAGATGAAAAACATCTTATGATCTCAATATTTTGATGAGCACTTCAACGTCCTTACAAATAGTCACAGCTCTAAGTTTTTCTTGGATTTTCTTCTGCTTTTTATTTCTTGGTTGATTTCTTTTTCCAGTGGATGAAATATTTCCGTGCAACACAGTCATTTTTTTTATAAACAATAAATTTAATTTATTCTCTGTGGAATCAACCCAAATGTTCAAGCTTTGCTTTCTTGATTACTGTTTCAAGTCTAATATTAGCTGTGAAAACTGAAAATTTAACACCCACTGTTTCTTGGACAAACTTAACATCTTCCTGTGTTCTGATCCAGAGACTACAAAGCAAGACAAAACAGCTCTGCTTGTATCCTTACTCACAGCTGGAGTCACAGAAGCGTGCCTTTTGGGACAGTGCACATTTTGATGGGAATTTCATCCTTATTTTAGGCTTACATTTAGAATGTCGGATGTTTATTCAACAATGGGAGAGGCTGCATCTTCTCAAGCCACAGCAGACCATTTCCTCAATATTCCTATCTAAGCCTCTTCTCTGACGCAGAGGAAGAGCTTCATATCAAAAACCCTGACAAAATCACTGAATGACAAGCATGAGCTCAGTTTGAGTTTGCTACTTTCCCACAGAAGAAACATGGGTCTGAAGAACAATGCTGGGATGAGAGAGGCCACTTTCTATTTGCCTTAATTTTCTCTGTGTTCAGCTAAGAAGGGAAAGGCTTGTAAACTTACACTCTTGCTCTTTGAGTTCACCAGCAGGTAACAGCAAGAGTTTTCAACAGCCTTCTGATTTTGCCAGGAAGAATTATTCCATTGCAAGGATGGAACCAAATGTCTAATTTCAGCTTTAGAACTTTACTTAGTTTTTGTGACATCATAATACCTTGCTTTCATTATGAGACTGACGTTGGAAACCTTTGCAAGCTATTATCAGCCCTGTGGACTTGGATGTCATAGTGCTTCTGCTCTTGTCAATGGCAGCGGTGGAGGGACACAGGAAGCAAAAGATGAGGCCTTCTGGCAGCAATGCTGAGCTTGAGCATGAGATTCCCTGCATCTTACAAGAGCAAAACAAAGATGTGAGTCTCCTTGATAGTGAACTGGAGAGTGAAAAATTTGTAGGGAGACAAGGCAGAGCTTAAGAAATATTTGAAAAAGCAGCCAGTTGCAGAATGGAGTGCTTGAGATGAGAAAACAAAAAAAGAAAAAAGCCAAAACCAAGAGCTTGCTTCAAATGTTGAGTCATACTGTGGAGAGAAGTTAGGCTTCTATTGACAAAAGAGAAGAGAGAGAAAGGCAACAGAGACAGAAGGCAGAGCAGAGGATTAAGAAGGAATCATACTCTACAGACTCAAAATGTTAAGATAGTCTAGGGGATTTCACTGATTTTAAACCTTTAGAAATCTGTATAATACACTCATTTATTCTAACAATTGAAACCAGAGTGAATGTTTTTATAATTTAACACAGAATTGGTCCCAACTTCTCTAGACCCTTCACAGTTTTCCTGAAACTAATTCACTTCATTTGGGCTCAGTGAAAATCATCATTCACACACAAAAAAAATCTGTTTCAGTCTTTAAGCAATGGGAAAGGGAAACTTTTTATAGCCTATCTATCTAAAACATTTGTTATTATATAAATATGCCTTTCCTTATAAACCAGAGCATGGCTCTGTAAGATAGTAGGTATACATCCATGACATCCACTTATTTTGTAAGAAAAACATAATGAAAATACTAACGAAAAGTATCACTGAGGTTTATTAGAGGTGATTAAAAGACAAAGAAAGCTAGATTGACAGATTCAAAGCCCAAAAGCAGATAATTAGATCGTCCTGGTGCTGCATAGTGTGGCACTACATCTGGTGCTCCCTGTCCAATCCAATCCAATCCAATCCAATCCAATCACTTCAAAGTTAATCCACTGCAGTTGACATGTTGTGGCCGTGGATAGACAAAGATTGGCCAGTGGTGGTCAAGTTCTAAAACAATGTTTTTTTGGAGCACTGTTTTAATGGTAAGATCTCTGACCTCCATTCTGGCCCCATGTAGAAGGTCAGGACTGAGTTCCCAGTGGCCACATGGCTCTTGCTCCTGAGCTGCTAGGTGTGGGTACCTGCCCCAGGTTCCTCCCGACTCCTAGCTGGGTGGCATAAGCGCAGCTCAGACACAGTCAGTGTGAGCATGGTTATTACAGGAAACATGAGCAATGACAAGTGTTGAGTCTTGACCTAACAGCCTTGGGCCACGGAAGGCATTAAATGCAGTGTATTTTATAGAATCAGTGGGACAGTGGCCATTTTTTCCCTTCCAATCCCCCAGGTTTCATTAAAATGACTAGCCAAAGGATCAAGGTGTTCACACTTCACTCCATCTTGATCACACTGAATCACATCTCGAGGAGGGGCTAGGAAACCAGGGTTTTCTGCTTCTCCTGTTGCAGGAAAGGGCCACCTTCTCTAGCTCCTAACCCCTCCCAGAGAAACGTCTTACCTTCAAGAACTCATTAACTCATTTCTATGCCAGAGACTGCCAATTTGCCTTTGTTAGAAGCTGACAGCACCAGAGTAAAAGGAGTTGTCATTGACACTGGCAAGTTCTGCCACCTTTGTAAGGTGTGGGTGGTTGGGTTTTTTTTGTTTTTTGTTTTGTTTTTGTTTGTTTGTTTGTTTTGTTTTGTTTTGTTTTTCCCTATCAGCAAGAGTTTGGCTGCAGTTCGATGTTCAGGAGTTGAGCAATTTATTTTACTCTTAGAATAATTTGAATAGTTCCAAGATTCAGAAGGACACAGAATACGTGCAACAGAAAACTTTGTGTTTATGTTTTGTGCATCGACAAAAATAACTTACCGGGGTGCTTTAGAGACTTAACAGTCACTTTATTATCCAAAATAACAGAAAAGTGTGTGTTGTTATTACCAAAGAAGAGAAACTTTACTGCTTTTCTCACTGCTTTACTCTTACTGTAAAATTGTACTGCTTCTCTCTTAGATTTGCAAGATAATGGAGCAAATGACTCTTGGAGATAATGAACTAACCCAGCTGGCCTTGCATCAAAGCCAATATAAAGCAGCTGATGGCATTTCCACCCCCCCCCGCAACATGGGTTTGGAAGTCTTTTGAGTTTGATTTGACAGATGGCTCAAAAATAATACCACCATTCTGTGTACAAAATCTACCCACCTTAATGTTGTTTTGATTCTTTTGAAATTCATTCTTCAGCTTCATTGCTAACTTTAGGTAATATGCCCTTTTCCAATTGCCTTTAACAGCTTTCTTGACTCTGGCTTCACAAAAATTCACAGTTTGGTCATTTCTCCCGAGTCCACTTTGATTTCTATTAGGACAGAACACCTCCTGGTAGTCAGATACATAATCAATGGTAATATGAGGCAGCTCTTTCTCCTGTAATGTTTCTAGGTTTCTGCAGAAAGCATTGTTGGCCTCCTTTTTCTTTTTCTTTTTTTTTTTTTTTTTCCAATTTGGTCAGGCTTACAGAAACAGCAATATTTCAGTTGTTCTTTAAAAGGATTGAAAACCTCTTTCATCTGAGATCTAAGAGCCAGGTTGTTATTTGCATCAGAAACTAAGTCATAGACCAAGATGCTGTTGTGCTTGATGCTTTACAGAGAGGCACAAAAAATGGTCCTTGACCAAAAGCATTTACTACCCAAGCATATAAGAAGAGGCACTAGTAAAACAAATTACCAGGGCAGCACAAGGAATGGTCATCAAGGGAAGTGGGACTTGTACGCCTATACACAGCAAAGATCCTAGTTTTCTCTGAGATTTTGTGCTTACAACATCTTTTGACAAGAGTATAAAAAAATTCTCAACAACTCCAGAACAAGTATGCACAGACAGAAGAGTATTTGAAACACTTCAAATACCCCTATTTTTTTAAATTATAATTTCTTTAAATTGTGAGACTGCATCAATAAGAGGGTGGAATCCTGGTACACTCAATTTTCATTTGCACTGCAGCTCTTTGTTCATGTTTATCTCTGACAAGACATGTGAGCTCCTAGCTTCCTAATCAGCTTTTGCAATAGTGTTCTGGTTTCGAATGAGATAGAGGTAATTTTCTTCCTAGCAGCTGATACGGTACTGTGTTTTGGATTTTGTGTGACAATAGTGTTGATAACACACTGATGTTTTAATTGTTGCTAAGCAGCGCTTACTCTAAGTAAAGGATTTTTTGGTTTCCCGTGCTCTGCCAGCGAGCAGGTGCACAAGAAGCTGGGAGGAAGCACGGTCAGGATAGCTCACTTAAAACTACTCAAAGGTGTATTTCCTACCATAGAATGTCATGCTTATTATATAAACTGGGGGTAATTGCTGCTCGGACACCAGTCAGCGGGTGGTGAGCAATTGCATTGCGCATCATTTGTCTTTTCTTGGGTTTTATTTCTCTCTCTTTTTGTTATATTCCTTTTCATTAAAATTATTATTATTGTTATTTTATTTTAGTTATTAAACTGTTCTTATCTCAACCCACAAGTTTTACTTTTTTTTTTTCTGGTTCTCCTCCCCACCCCACTGGGAGGGAGGAAGCGTGAGTGAGCAGCTGCACGGTGTTTAGTTACCAGTTGGAGTTAAACCACAACCAATGGGTAGTTAGGAGCTTAAATCTTTAATTGAATCTGGCTTTTGATGGAGTAGTGATTTCACAGTACAGTGTGGTAGATGCTGTATACAACGTGACTAAAATCTCTTCTGTTGTATGACTGAAGCAGAAAGTTCTTCAAAATGATGCCCTCCTCTGTCTCTCAGTACTCATAGTACAATCTGTAAAGTGGTGGGAACATGGTCTAACTAAACATTGAGGAAAGACAGCACAAGACATAGCCTGCACTCATGACTTCCGATCATTTGTAATTTTGCAGGATCAATACATGTCTGAAAACTAATGTTTATTACATATTACATTGGTAATATAAGTTTGAATTAGAGAGATGTAGTGACAGAATCATAGAATCACAGAACGGTAGGAGTTGGAAGGGACCTCCGGAGATCATCAAGTCCAACCCCCCAGCCACAGCAGGACCACCTAGGGCAAGCCACATGGGAACATATCCAGGTGGGTTTTGAAAGTCTCTAGAGAAGGAGATTCCACAATCTCTCTGGGCAGTCTGTTGAAGGGCTCCATCACCCTCAATGGAAAGACTTTTTTTCCTCACGTTGAAGCGGGACTTTCTCTGTTCCATTTTGAGTCCATTGCCCCTCATCCTATCACAGTGCACCACTGAAAAGAAACTGGCAATGTAGTCAGGTATTCTGAGAGACAAAAGTAGAGTTCATCTATTTTCAGGAGAAAGATGACAGCCAGGTTACTTTCTCCAAGGTAGAATGCCAAAACCAACACCACACCCAATCACATCAGTAGACTGAAGGTTCCCTGATTTATGCGGTTTTTGATACACAGGCTGGATCGATGGGCTGAGGCCAATGGTATGAGGTGCAACAAGACCAAGTGCTAGGGCTACAACAACCCCATGGAATGCTACAGGCTTGGGGAAGAGAGACTGGAAAGCTGCTCAGCAGAAAAGGACCTGGAAGTGTTGTTTGACAGCTGGCTGACTATGAGCCAGCAGTGTGCCCAGGTGGCCAAGAACGGGAGAGGCTGCACCTCTAATACTGTATTCAGTTTGGGACATTGACGTGCTGGAGTGTACCCAAAGAAGGGCAACAAAGTTGATGAAGGGTCTAAAGAACAAGTCTTACGAGGAGTGACCGAGGGAATAGAGATTGTTTAGCCTGGAGAAAAGGAGGCTGAAGGGAGACCTTATTGCTCTCTACAACTACCTGAAAGGAGGTTGTAGCTAGGTGAGGGTAGGCCTGGTCTTACATGTAGCAAGCAATAGGACAAGAGGAAACATCTTCAAGTTGCACCAGGGGAGGTTTAGGTTAGATATTAGGAAAAATTTCTTCACCAAAAGGATTGTAAAGTACTGGAATAGGCTGCCCAGTGAGGTGGTGGAGTCATTATCCCTGGAGTGATTTAAAAGACGTGTAGATGTTGTGCTGAGGGACATGGTTTAGCGGTGACCTGGCAGTGCCAGGTTAACAGCTGGGCTTGATGCTCTTGAAGGTCTCTTCCAATCAGAACAATTCTATGATTCTATAACATTTTCCGTTTAGGAATTATATCATCTGCTCTGCCTGGGACACTGGACTGGTGGTGCTTGTCTTGAAGGGCAAATATATCTGGTGTGCCAGTTACACTGCCTAGGTCATTTTGGACTACACTGGAGAATAAATGCACAACAGCTGCAATGCAGGAATGGCAAAAGGAAAGCTATTACCCTCTAATAACTAGAAGACATGACACCTTTGTGAAAGTACCCAAGAACCAAGAAAAAAATGCTCTAAAGAAAAGCAGATTATAATAGGCTAGTGGGTTGGTCTAGAAATAAAGTCTGGAATAAATATAAAAAATATTTGCCATATGGTTTCTAGAGGCTAGAGGAAAAGAAATTATTATGTGTTTATATGGGATTAGTGGCAAATTTCAAGTGTTAGCTTTAATTAAACTTGCAACTGCCTGGGCATGACTAAAGGAAATAGATATGATCCTAGTATTTTTCAAGTGTACATAGTGATTTTTATTAGCATAGCTGTAAGATTGACATCTCCCAAGATTAAAAATCCTGTATAAATTACCCAAACCTTTGAGACTGACTTGCAGATAATGACATTTTAGCCGTACTTCTTGTTTTTTTTTTTTTTATAATGTGAAACCATTCAGGAACACAGTTAATAGTTTTTGAGTTTCTCAATAACCCAAGCAGCTTGATTTTGCTCTGAATAAAAGCTGTATCCTGATGTAACAAGCTGGCTTTAGTGTCAGGAATTGTAAGACTCAACGAAGCTGGGAGACTCAGATCCTTCAGAATGAGGTGTGCTGATGAAAATGCTGGGATGCAAGCAGATAAAATTACAATGCTTTCCCATGCCACTCTTGCAGAAGATCTGATCTACAGAGGGTGAGTGGTTGAGCGCTTTCCAGCTGAATGTTTCAAGCAGGAAAGGGAAGCCATCGTTCTCTAAGAGCTATAGAGTCTTTGTTTCTCTTAACGAAATCTCTCATATGTGTAGGCCTTATTCTGCCAGCAGTCAACAAGGTCACAACCAGAAGTAGACCAGTGACAGAACAAGTAAGTTTGTCTCGGTGGCGTACTGACACGTCACATAGCACGGTGACTTATTAATGTTGCAGCAAACGCCAAAATAATACAAAGTAGAGTATTTGATCTCAAAAGACAAGATTTGGTTGGGTGCCAGTGTTCTCCTGGAAACACAGGTGGTAAAAGGCAGGCCAAGCTGTTCATGATTGGCAACCACTCGGATTTGCCAACTAGCCTAATGGTATTCTAGATTCTGAACTTGTCTTCCGTGGTGACTCCACCTATTCTGTCTGTCTCATGGTGGCAGAAAGTAGTTCTAGGTCTAGATAAAAAACAGCATGATGTGATTCCTATGGTTTATTACTCTGGCTTACATTAAAAGCAACAGTTTTTTTAATGTGACTGGAAAGCACAAATGCTGCAGCGGCAATTTACTGAACTAATGAATCTTCACAATGGTTTCATTCCCATCAAATGATGCTGAAAGATACTTGCTGTATGTATTCCATTTCTGCTTTGAACATCCTTCCCCAGAGACTAGAATGGGTGAAGAGGACTTCACAGAATGTGGAAATGGTGCATCTATGATAGCCATTCCTGAAGCCAGTGATTAAATAGAAAATGCGGCTATTTCATATGAAGTGGACCCAGCTGACAAAGTAGACTGAATTTGATTTTTAAACTATAGCAGGCAGCTGCAATATTTTTGTTTACCACAACTTTTCACAATGTAGTAGTTATGGAACTGTATGTATCCATTTATTTCCAGAAAAAAAGAGAGGTTGAACAACTGATAGATTGCATGCTTTCAGTTTCAACTTGCATGCTTCTCTTTTTCTGATTATGATCAGAAACTATAAAAGAAACAGCTCACTGATATTTTTGCGAAGTGTAAAAGAAAACCAAACCTCTTCTCAGTGCCTTTGGTTTGCATGGTGCTTTTGAAGAGTAAACAGGGAAGTTTTTATGACTGTACAAGTCAGGGATAGCCAGCTGTGAGTTACTTGACACTACAGATCTGAAGCCTCTACTGAAGGAGGCTTCAGAGAAAAAACAGGGAGACACCAATAATTTATGAATCAGGACTAAGGAGCGCTACCCAGAGTGCTTAGAAAAGTATGCTTATCTGGTACCTCACTGAGGAGCTTTCATTATAGACCAAGACCATGGAGAATTCCAGTTTGATTGAACTTCTGAAACCCTGCGTCATTCTGCATCAGAGCAAGATGCTCTTTGGAGTGCTTTGTTACATAGAAAGACTTGGGAAAAGCATTAAAAGAGAACAAGCAGTCCAGTGATTCGGATCCTTATTTAGGATATGCCAGCTCCATCTAAGTCAGGCTGAAGACACGCTGACCTGAGATATCCACAGTAATCACTTAAGACATGTGTGACTAGCTGCTCCCAAGGCTGGTGTCTTTGAAAGGCTTTCTTGGGAGCTTACACTGGAAAAATCCTTCTGAGGAAGTCTCTATGTTGAACACTGCAGAAAGATTTTTGGCTTACCACTCCCCAAAAAGACAGCAAAAAGTCTTGTTTTTCCCAACTTTTCCTCTTCTGGTAGCATCCTATCCATATGGTAGAAGTATTCTCCAGTGGGTATAGAGCATGAAGTCTGCCCTACTGAACTGAATCGGATAAGGTACATGAAAGGACATGACACACAGATGTTCTCTGCATCCTTTAGTAGCTGGTGTCTGCAGCAGTAATTTAACTAGGGATGAGCTAAATAAAGAGAGTGTGTCTTTGCTCATTACTTCGAAGCAATTGAAACTCACTTTGCTAATAAATTAAATCTGATGAGTCTAGAAGGGAGGCAAGAGCAGAGAATGACAAGTAATCGTGAAAGGCTTGTGAAAAGGCATGAGGACTTTCCCGGTGGAAGTCAAACTAAACAGCCTAGTAGTTCAAGAAAACAATTCTGGGGGAAAACCTATGGCTTTAAGGCTACAGCTTCCTTTCTCTATGCCAGCTCTTCTATACAAACTACATTTTTTACTTCTCACAGCGTTCTGGGGAGCTTAGTGTCCCTGTCTACAGTTACATCTTCATCGATTACTACTGCCATTTTTAAAATTCAGAATATGTCTTCCTCTCCCTCAGCAAGTCCAGATCAAGATGAGATGGTGCAAGAGGCAACATCCTCTTATACTTCCCTCTAAGAAATACCATAAGTGAAGAATTTCCCCTCACTCTTCCTGTTTTTCTCACCAGTTTTCTGACGCAGTTAATAAAGTGGTCCATGACCACTTGGCTGGACACTGCTGTGGGGCTGCATGCCACAGAGACTGTAGCATTTCATTAGATTAGTATTTGTCCAAGGGTCTACAAAACTAAGTACATCTCAATTCCCTTAATCCCCTGTTTTGGGACATCTGATCCCTCTCAGCAGCACTGTCTCTTCTCTTTCATGTAATTCTTTTTGCTTGCTGATCAATAGTTATAATCTCAGTCAAAGATTTCTCATCATTAAATGCTGAAGGACACGACAGCTCTGCTTTTTTTCTCATTACCTTTGTTTTGTCCCATTTTGTTCTCTTCTATTCCTCTGCCATCTTAGTTTTGTTTCTCTCTCTCCTCCTCCTGTGAGTTTCCTCTTTCCAAAAGCTGCCTGACTCATCAGTGCTGTGTCTGCAGCCAACAATACTGTTTAAATATCCTTTGTTCTTTACAGACACCTCTGCTCTGATCTCCAGACTAGTCTCCTTGTTTCTTTCTTCCTGGTTGTGCTTGGCAGGCTACAGCAGAACTCCAGCTGGGAGCAAGATTTAAGTTTAACACCATGTTTATTCGATATTCTTTCAGTCTGGCTGCAACTCCAGTGTTGTACTTGCTATTATAATTTTTGCAGCTATCGGGAGCCTGAAAGACAGGAGTGAGGAGTTTCCACACAACAATCCTATTATATGGTGAAGTTTTATATGACCAGCATGTGTTTGTTGAACAGGCTTTCTCTCATACCTTTCCTGGCTGCTCAGGAAGGCCTCAGTTCTCCTCTGTGCTTAACATCTGCTGTGTGCTCATCCTTGGAATGGGACTGCCAGAGGGCACAAAAGAGAGCAGAGATGTTCAGGTGGCTTTCTCAAAGTGGATGAAGTAAAAATAAAAGAGATGTGTAAGGAAATGGCATATAGCATCACTCAGATGAATATAAAAACATCCATCCTCACTGCAATTAATTATACCAGTGTAAAAAGATAGGTCTAATGAAGTAAATTCTTGATTAAACCTTATCACACATCTGGTTTGCTCCTTATTAGGTGCAATATATAGGAATTCTGAGATTTCCCAAACTACATTTGTATTCCTATATGTCTCATTTCCCTCTGACCTTATCTTGCTGCTGCATGATCTAAATACCCACAAAACCCTTTTGTGGGTAGGATGTGGCTAGTTAGAGCATTCTGCAGCTAAGGAACAGGCAAAAGAACATGTGACCTCTCAAATACATAAATAAGCACCTACATATATGTACATATGCAAAATCTCTAAGTATGTGTATTGGTCTATGTGATGTGTCCATGGGGAATGAGAAAAGCACAGGTAAAGGGATGCCAACATGAAGATAGCTACAGGCAGGTGAAGCTGGTGGCAATCAGTGATAGAAGCTAATTCTTCTGTTGGTGATCTCTTCGGATCGTCATTGATCAGCTTTGGATGAAGTGTTTAGAGAGTGTCCAGGTGACTCTGGTTCCTGTTGTTCCCAGACACTCAGAAAAGGGGCCAATACTCCAGGTGAGGTCTCACTAGGGCAGAGTAGAGAGGAAGAGTACCTCCCTCAATCTGCTGGACACAGTCTTTTTAATGCACCCCAGGATACCATTGGCCTTCTTGGCCACAAAGGCACATTGCTGCCCCATGGATAACTTGTTGTCCACCAGGACTCTAAGGTCCTTCTTCACAGAGCTACTCTCCAGCAGATCGCCTCCTAACCTGTACTGGTGCATTTTATTATTCCTTCCCAGGAGCAGGACTCTGCACTTATTTTTGTTGAACCTCATTAGGTTCCTCTTTGCCCATCTCTCCAGTCTGTCCAAGTCTTTCGGACTTCAGGTGTGTCAGCCAAACCTCCCAGTTTCGTATCATCATCAAACCTGCTGAGAAGACACTCTGTCCCGTCATCAAGGTTGTTGATAAAGATGTTGAACAAGACTGGACCCAGCACTGATCCTTGGGAGACTCCACTAATTACAAGTCTCCAGCTGGACTCAGTATCATTGAACACCACTCTCTGCGCTCTATTGTGCAGCCAGTTCTTAATCCATCTCACTGTCTGTTCTTCTATCCTACACTTCCTGAGCTTGCTCACGAGGATGTTACAGGAGACAGTGTCAAAAGCCTTACTAAGGTCAAGGCAGACTATGTCCACTGGTCTCCCTGCATCTACCCATTCAGTCACAACATCATAGAATGCTATCAGATTAGTCAGGCATGATTCCCCCTTGGTAAATCCATGCTGCCCACTCCTGATAACCTTCTCTTCCATGTGCTTAGAGATGACCTCCAGAACGAGCCACTCCATTTTTCCAGGGATGGAGGCGATGCTGACCGGGCTGTAGTTTCCTGGATTGTCCTTCTTGCCATTTTTGAAGACTGGAGT
>VWZK01020177.1:1736-11819 GCA_013396935.1 Baryphthengus martii
CTCCTGCCCCGGCCGCGCCCGTGTTCCGGGACGCAGCGGGGGACACAAGGACCCTCTCTGCCCGTGCCCAGCGCCGGGGCTGCCTCCCCTGCCCCAGGCCGGGACCACGGGGCTCCCGCTGCCCACCTCGTCTCCACACGGGCCAGCAACCAGGCAGACCGGTGTAAAAAAAAAAATCCCTTTTTGGACAGAGGCCAAACTAACGGGCACTCTGTGCCCACTTCTTCCCTGCTCCACATGGAGAGGGAGTATGGCCACCCCACATCCCTCCCCGCTCACAAGTGGGATAAACATCAATTTTACTGCAGCAAAAAAGGACATGAATGTAGTAGATCATGATGGGGATCACATCCCCTTCTCCTGTGTCCAGCTCTGGAGTCCTCAGCCCAGGAGACACAGGGAGCTGGTGGAGCGGGGCCAGAGGAGCCCCAGCAACGCTGGGAGGGCTGGAACCCTCTGCTGGGAGGCCAGGCTGGGAGAGTTGGACTTGTGCAGCCTGGAGAAGAGAAGGCTCCAGGGAGACCTTCCGGGGGCCTTTCAGGGCTTCCAGGGGCCTGTCGGAAAGATGGGGCCAGACTTTGGAGCAGGGCCTGTTGGGACAGGACAAAGGGGGATGGTTGGAAACTCCAAAGAGGGAGCTTGAGCCTGGAGAGAAGGGAGAACTTGTTGGTGCTGAGGGTGGGGAGAGCCTGGCCCAGGTTGCCCCGAGAGGTGGTGGCTGCCCCATCCCTGGCCCCATTGCAAGGGAGGTTGGATGGGGCTCTGAGCAACCTGCTCCAGTTGCAGATGGCCCTGCTCCCTGCAGGGGGGTGGCACCAGATGACCTTGGAAGGTCCCTTCCCACCCAGTCTGTTCTATGACTCCTGGTGTCAGGGTCCCCAGGCTGGGTGCTGCAGGGTCAGAGGCGCTGGGCTCTCCGACACAAACCCAGCTCAAGTCGCTGCCAGACCCATACCCAGAGGAGCAAAGGGGCCATCATCACAATGTCACCATTTCCCCCAAGTCCCAGAGAAGGGGCCCAGAGACAGGGAAAACCCTTCCTTTCTGCAGCCTGGCGTGCAGCGGGAGGAGAGGGGCTGGACAGAGCAGGGCAGAAGCACCAGCACACCCAAGGAAAGAGCTGAACCCAGACTGTCTGGGCCTCTGCTGCACCACAGAAAGCAGTCGGGGTGCATCGTGGTTTATTAGCGTCCGTGCAGCCGCCCCTACTACTGATCCACGCTCTTGACGCGCAGGACAACGGGCACTGAGGTGCAGGGGATCATGCCCAAGTCCGTGATGACCAGATCCACCAGATCTGGTGGCGTCACATCATAGACCAGGTTTAGGAGGCGCAAGGACTTGTTCTCTGCCCAGCCGCCCAGCTGGGCCTGGCCCTTCCGGAGCACAATCAGGTCATCGGGATCATCTGCAGAGAGAGGAGCAGCCAGTGGGATCAGGGGGAGGCACAGCACCTATCCATGCTGCCGAGCCACCCCTCCTGTGAGCGGTGGCTCCTCGCTCAGGATGGAGGGAGCCAGGCCAGCAGGGCAGCGCAGCTCGCCCCAGCCAGCAGTGGGAGCAGGTCCCGAGCGGGAGGAAGGGGACAGAAGCCATACCCAGCTCATTGGAGACAAAAGAGTCCGTCTGCACGCGCTCACAGAACTTGTAGGTCTCACAGCACACCAGGACGGGCACGTTGTGGGCCTTGGAGACCAGCGCTATCTGGGACGTTCCCACCCGGGACATGACGGAGCCGTTGGCCAAGAGCGCGTGGGCTCCCAGCAGCACTTTGGAGACCTATTGGGGCGGCACCACGATCTGTGAACACCCTTGGCCCGGCTGCGGCCTCCCCCGAGCTCCCCTGCCACCGCCCCGGGCGCAGCCCCTCACCTCGGGCAGCACGTAGGAGATGGCGTTGATCATGACGTAGGTGCAGTGGATGCCCTTGCGCACCAGCCGGCGCAGCATCTCCCGGCCCTCCAGCCGCGGCCGGCTGTCCACCACGATCACACGGAAGGCCCGGCCCTTCTTCACGTGGGCGTCGCACAGCATGCGGTTCACCAGCGAGGAGCTGATGCACACTTGTGAGGAAGGAGGCAGCCCCCTCCTGCTGTGCCCAGCTCCTCCCCAGCTCACGGCCGTCCCGTGCCGATGGCATCGCTCAGGGATGCAGCCCAGTGACAGGAGACCCCCCCCTTTGCACCAGCTCCAGGACTCACCAGGAACTGTCTGAGCAGGTTTCTGAGCGTTACCAGGGGTTTGTGCCCCAGTGACAGGCGTGATGGGCACCCACAGCAGGGGCTGGAAGTGGGCACTGCCAGGCACCAGCTGCCACTGTGGCTCCCCACGCACACCCAGCCCAAACCACGGGCGCCAACTGGAACCCAGGAGGTACCCCTGGAGCAAGAGGAGAAACTTCTTTGGTGGGAGGGGGTTGGAGCCTGGCCCAGGATGCCCAGAGAGCTTGGGGAGTCTCCTTGTCTGGAGAGATTCCCAAGGCGCCTGGACCCTGCGCTGCTGGGCACCCCGCTCTGGGTGACCCTGCTGGAGCTGGGTGGGGGACACCAGAGGAGCTCCAGAGGGACCTTCCCACCCCCACCACATTGGAGTCCATGAAATGGAGCAATGTCTCTCCCAGGGCAGCAGTTGGGCTCCCAGCGAGATCCTGATGGGCTTGTGCTGCCCTGAGATGAGTCCAGGCAGAGCTGATTTCCACCCTCACTGCTACAAGAACTGTCCCTTCCCAACCCCCTCCTGCTACCCTCATTTGCAGGGTCCCTCTCCCTGTCTCTGCACAGAGAATTACCCCAAGAAAAGTGATGTCTCAGCCCTTCCTGGAAGCAGCGCTGACCTGCCTGTGAGCACAGCGAGGGACTCCCCCTCCAAACCCTCTCCAAGTTTCCTCCTCCTAATGCTCCAAGTTCACCCTGGCCTCCTGCCCCTGCTCCTTCCCCTGCCCATCCTGCAGGAGTGCTGGGAACTGGAGCGACCTGAGCCAGACCACCGGGAGCCTGGGCTGCGGCAGCGCTGGCAGGACGCTCTCGGCACCAGGAGCCGGTCACCGGAGCCTTCAGCCGCCAGCCGTGGCCTGGAGCCGGGCGAGCTGGGCCGAGCTCGTCCCGAGACGCAGGAGGCACGGCCGGGAGGAGTTTTGCATCGCCCTGAGGAACTGTAACCGAGCTGCCGGAGGAGAGTGTCTAATTAATGCTAACGAAGATCGTGCACCACGCAGCGCGGACGAAGGAAGAGCCCCGTCCGACCTGGAGCCAGTGGGAGCCTGAGGAGCTCCAGGGCAGCGGGAACAAGGGGACGGAGCTGTGCCAGGGGGGAGGGCGCTCGCACCAGAGCTCCAGCCGTCGAGGGGACGAGCGCCCGTCACACGGCCTGAGCGGCTGGGAGACGAGGGAGCGGTGTCGAGGGTGGGGCTTCAACCGGCCCCGGGAACCACCGTGAGGGTCCCGCTCCGGAGGCACCAGCTCGAGCTGACCCCGCTGTTGCACCGTGCTCGGAAAGGATCTGTTTTTAGGAGATCCCATGACCGAGACTCTGCTCTCGGGAGCCGAGGGAGCCTGCGCTGCTCTGATGTGGAGATGCATCCTGTCTGTTTTGCCACAGCGGTCTCCGGGTCCTCCTCCCACCTTGACTTTCTGGGACACAGCCCCTCAAAGGAAGAACGAGCTTCCGTGTTTGTGCTTCCTGACATCTGACTCGGCCATGGTTTGTTTCACATGCCAGCGGAGCCACGGCTGCTCAGGAAGTGCCCTGTATCGAAGCAGCAAATCTGGGTTTCCTGAAGCACTGAGCTCCAGACACACACACAGGGGATGGTGCCGAGCCCCGAACGGGAGCAGCAGAGCTGCAGGGACAAGCTGTGGGAACAGGCTATGCCTGACATGGGAACTGACACCAGTGGGACACAGTCCCCGCAGCGGGGCCCCTCCAGGGACACAGCCCGAGCCGTCAGCAGCGCCGCAGGCACGGTTCATGGTTCTGTGCTGTCCTCAGCGGCTGACAGCCAGAAAGTGCCCTGTCAGCACCGCGTGACGCCTGCTCATCTGCCTGCCCGTGCCCCTGGGTGGGACCGGACTCCTAATGAGCTCCCCGCTCTTGCTGAGCTGCTGGCAAAACACCCACGTCCGGCAGCAAGTGCTGGTCCCTGGGACACGCTCTGCTCTCTCCCAACAGCCTCACACAGCCACTGTCAGAACAGCATCCTGGAATCACAGAATTATTCTGTTTGGGAGACACCTCTCAGCTCCTGGAGTCCCAGCGCTGCCCCATCCCTGCCAGGGCACCACTGAGCCCTGTCCCTCAGCACCACAGCTCCACGCCTTGGAAACCCCTCCAGGGAGCAGGGGGACTCCAGCCCTGCCCTGGGCAGCCTGGCACACGCCTGGACAACCCCAAAGGGCAACAAATTGTTCCTCAGCTCCAACTGAAACCTCTCCTGGGGCAACTCCAGGCCGCTTCCTCTTGTCCTGCCGTGTGTTCCTTTGGAGTGGAGCCCAACTCCCCTGGCTCCAAGCTCCTGAATGTCAGGGAGTTGTGGAGAGCCAGAAGGTCTCCCCTGAGCCTCCTTTGCTCCAGGCTGAACAAGCCCAGCTCCCTCAGCCGCTCCTCCCCACACTCCTGCTCCAGCCCCTTCCCCAGCTCCGTTGCCCTTCTCTGGCCACACTCCAGCCCCTCCAGCTCCTTCTGGGAGGGAGAGGTGTATTCTGTCCTCATCACAAACTTCCCCTTGTGCCTTTACTGAGCGGCTCCCATCACAGCCCAGCTCTGCCTGACACCCCCTGACTGCTCCCTTCCCACTTGTTCTACATCTGGTTGCTACACCTGGAGCCACAACCCATCCTTGTTCCCTCAGCACCGCTGAGTTTCTGACCCCTGAAAAGCTGCTTTTTCAGAGCTTCCTGTGCTCACTCGACTGCTCCGTTTCCTTTTCCCACCCGCTGGCCTCTCTTACCATCCGTACACCAGGATCACGTCATTGTCATTTATCTTCTCAAAGGCAGATCTTGAAATGGCTTCAGCTGCCAGAATAATCTTCTCCCGCAGGTATTTGTCGATGGTGTCCTGCAGCTTCTCCTTGGCCTGAGGACAGAAGTGCCATCACCTGCAGCGTGGTCCTGCCCCACGGCCGATGCTCTGCTGCTCCGTGCCCAGCTCTGCCCCGTTCCAACTAGCCCATCTGCTAAGCGACACCTTCCCCCAGACAGGGGACATGGGTAGGACACACCAGGCTGCTTCTGTCCCAGCGGAAGCCTCCCAGCAGACCATGGTGCCTCACCAGGTGCTGGAGCTGCCACCCGCCCCCCCAGCTCTGTCCGTTATCTCCCCTCCTGGGTCAGTTGCACTGGTCACCCCATGGAGATTTCTCTCCAGCCTGACTCCTCTCAGCCCACCAGCCCCGCAGCCTCAGGGATCTTCCTGACGTAAACCACCACCCTGACCCTTGCTCTGTAGCCAAGGGGCTCCTGGGGAGCTTTCTGTGTGGGAGCACTGGAAAAACCACACTCCTCTTCATCTCTGACTGTACTGACGCTGTCAGACAATGCAATGCTGGGTTCTCATCCTGGCCCCATTGCAGGGGAGGTTGGCTGGGGCTCTGAGCAACCTGCTCCAGTTGCAGATGGCCCTGCTCCCTGCAGGGGGGTGGCACCAGATGACCTTGGAAGGTCCCTTCCCACCCAAACCAATCTGTGATTCTAATGGTTGGACTCTTAAATGTCCATTCCAACCTATATGGCTCCACTATTCCGTTCTCCTGGCCAGTCCTGGTGTGAAGGGCAGCCCGTGGTGCCCAGCCTCTGTGGCCTTGGTGCCCGTCCGGCAGCACACAGCACCAGCCTGACCCTCCTGCACATCCTCCAGCCTCCTGAGAGGCAGCAGGTCTGGCCGCAGTCCCCGCTCAGGCCCTGGCTGGTGACACCAATGGCCACGTCTTGAAGAATCACCGCAGCCCTGCTCCCACCACCCCGCCGGCTTTGCCCGCACCTGGGCTGTCCTCAGCCGCTCACCTCAGGCCACTCACCTCCTCCTCTCTCAGGGTGTCGGGCAGGCAGGAGATCTCCTTCTTGAGGAACTTGATGGCGTTGCCCATGCTGGCTGAAAGGGGCCGGCACTGGTTCAGGAAGCTGCAGATGGGAAATAGGCTGAGCTCAGGATCAGGGAGGGTGCAGATGGGCTGGGGATGCTGGGCAGGGAGGTGGAAACCAGAACCCCAAATGTCAGCCCAAGTTCTGGTGGACCCAACGTGGAGAGAAGATCCATGGATCACACTCAGTGGAGCTTCAGTCCCTCTGCTCCAGAACCAGGAGTCCTCACATGGAATCACAGACTGGATTGGGTGGGAAGGGATCTTTAAAGCCTATCTGGTCCAGCCCCTCTGCAGGGAGCAGGGACATCTGCAACTGGAGCAGGTTGCTCAGAGCCCCATCCAACCTCCCCTGCAATGGGGCCAGGGATGGGGCAGCCACCACCTCTCGGGGCAACCTGGGCCAGCCTCTCCCCACCCTCAGCACCAACAAGTTCTCCCTTCTCTCCAGTCTCAAGCTCCCTCTTTGCAGTTTCCAACCATCCCCTCTTGTCCTGTCCCAACAGGCCCTGCTCCAAAGTCTGGCCCCATCTTTCTGACAGGCCCCTGGAAGCCCTGAAAGGCCCCCAGAAGGTCTCCCTGGAGCCTTCTCTTCTCCAGGCTGCACAAGCCCAACTGTCCCAGCCTGGCCTCCCAGCAGAGGGTTCCAGCCCTCCCAGCATTGCTGGGGCTCCTCTGCCCTGCTGCAACAGCTCCCTGTCTCTCCTGGGCTGAGGACTCCCGAGCTGGAGCCAGCCCTGCAGCAGGGGGGTCCCCAGAGCCCTGGGAGCAGAGGGGCAGGATCCCACCCCCTCACCTTGCTCACCTGATGTGTGGCTTCAGCTTGGCCACCAGGTCCCGCGACAGCTCCTCGTTGGGGGGAGTCAAGTAATCACGGATCAGCTGAGACAGGAGGGAAGGGAGCATGAGCTCAGGGCTCCTGCCCCATCCTGGCACCCTCCAAGGGGCTGCAGACCAGGAAGGAGTGCACAGCTCGACATGGGGGGAATACGGGGGAACCCCAGGTGCTCAAATCTGCAGCATCAGCACTGCAACAGGATCGCGGCTGGGCCCAGTTGAAGGCGACTGAACACAGACACAGCCCTGGCAGCCGAGGAGCTGGCAGAGGAGCCGCTCCCCTACCTGTTTGAAGACCTCGAGCAGCGCGATGCACCGGGCGTTGGAGCCATTGATGATGCCCTGGGAGTACTGGAGGCCGAGACGCACCACGGCTGGGTGGATGACGGTGGAGGGGATGCTGCAGGAACACACCAAGGCCACAGAGCTGCCAGCGCCGGCCTCGACGGCCTGGAACGGCCCTCCTGCTGCCAGGCCCTGAGGTGGCCTCTGGCAGGAGCCGTCAGTCGGCCCCTGCTCACACTGTGGCCCAAGGAGCCAGAGAAACATCTCGACCCCTTCTGTAGCCCTGCACTGCCCCAGGGCAGCTCTCCCCACCCCTCAGAGCGGGTCCCCTGATGATCTTGGAAGGACAGAGTTGAAAAAAGTAATAATTTTAAGCTGAATAAGCACATAAAGGACTGGTCTGAAACCAGGATGACAGGAGTGGGAGGGCCTGAGACTGAAGGACGGAAAGACCCCAAAGGTTAAGATGCCCAGAAAGAAGCCACAGCCACTGATAGCAGAACCTAAAGACAGCAAAATCCCGTCACCCCCTGTAGGTAACACCTCGTCCTGGCACCTTCGCATAACCCAGAGAAAGATTTGGACAAAGAGCAAAACGCTGAGGTGTCCCTGACAGCCTGTGGTGATTTCAATACTAAACATCCCATCTCTAGGAGGAGAACCGACATATGAAAGCAGGAGCGCCTTAGTACAACGAATCAGGGAATCGGTGGAGCACGGGCATGAGGACCAACGTGAGGTCAACCTACAAGGCTGCTCCTGGCTCATTCACTTGTTATTCACACTGTGGATAAACCACTGCTGTCTGAGCTCGCGGGGCTGGATTCAGGATTTATCGCCCAGCGCCCGACTCTGCAGAGCCCCAAGTAAAGCAAATATCATGACCCTGTGCGTCGCTTGGCTTCACACACCGGGGACTGCACCACCTCCCATGGCACCAGGACAGCCCTTTGCTGTGGCCACTTCATGGCCAGGCCAGCAGATCAGAGCCGAGCGAACGCCAGGGGCCAGGGCTGGGGTGGCCGCATACCTCATCTGCTGCGTCAGCGGCTTCTTCCGGCTGTACTGGTGCAAGTGGGAGAACAGGTTGACTTTGGTGCCATAGTCCGGCCTCAGAGGGACCTGCAGCCAGTGTTGGTGATGGCTCAGCCCAGGCTGCCGGAGAGAGCCCCAGCCTCCCGGAACCCCAGGGTGGTGGGATTGGGAAGGTCCCTCTGGAGCTCCTCTGGTGCCCCCACCCTGCTCCAGCAGGGTCACCCAGAGCAGGNTCCCCTGCACTCTCTCCAGTAGCTCCTGGTCTCTCTGGACCTGAGGAGCCCAGCACTGGACCCAGGACTCCAGAGGTGGCCTCACTGGGGCAGACCAGAGTGGGAGGAGAACCTCCCTGGACCTGCTGCCCCCTCTCCTCTCCATGCACCCCAGGAGCCCATTTGCCTTCTTGGCCATGAGACCACATTGCTAGTCCATGCTCAATAGAGCCCTGCTCACTCCAGTGCCCCTAGTCACACACAGTGCTCACTCCTGGCACGCCTGTGGTCCCCGCTGCGCAGTGGGGCAGGCCCCAGTCCAATCTCAGTCCCAGCCTGGCCCCCATCACACCCCCCACAGCACAACTGCCCTGAGGCACACAGCCCAATGCCTGGAACTACTCTGACCTGCTGCCGCTCCAGCTTCTTGGCCAGTTTCCTCTGGGCAGTGGGGTCATCCACCTGTACGTGCTCCGGCAGCCGCTTGACCACTATCAGGACAGCGAGGAGGGTGCTGTGAGGCGACAGCGCCCTGGTGCAGCTCCCAGACTGGCCACAGCGCCCCTAGCCCCGGGAATTGCACGGCAGGGCAGCACCCGGGGCACTGCGGGAGGATCAGACAGGCAGGTGCCCTCCTCAAACCCCTTCCTCCCTGCTCACCCACCCACCCCACTCCACGTCCACGTGACAACGGTGTTACCGGACTGGGGCTCGGTGGGGGTCAGCCTGGGCTTGGCTGTGGTGGCTGCCTGGCCCAGCTCTTTCTTGGCCTGTTTCTGGGCCCGCTCGGCCTCCTGCTTGGCCCGGCGCTCGGCTCGCAGCTCGGCTTTGCTCTTGCCCCCCGTGGGCTTCTCGCCATCGCCAGGGCCCTCGGCCGAGGCTGGGGGACACATGAGTAGAGCAGCTCCTGCACGAGACAGAAGGGGGGAGTCTGTGCCTGGCCTCCATTACCGGGAGGTGAAGCTCAGTTTGTGGGGCAGCCCGCAGCAGGGAGACCCTCCCCTGTGCTTTTGGAAGGGCAGGTGGGACTGAGCCCCATTATTCTCTAGCACCTCACCGCCCCCACGCAGCCCCACGTTCTGGCAGGGAGGGGACTGGCTGCTCTACACCTCAGTCCCTCAAGAACTAAGGCACTCAAGGTAGTGATGGACAAGATCTGGGTGCAGAGATGGGGGACACACCGGAGCTCTGCGGCCTCCCCTAGTCTGGAGGGAGCTCCCAGCTCCGGGCTGTTCCAGCCAGAGGCCTTTCCCACCCAGGGAGCCCACCGGGCCCGGTGCTGGGGAAATCTGTGGGCTTGGAGGGGTCCTCACCCTGCGGCTGCCCTGCCTCGGAGGCTGTCCTTGGCTCCGGGGGCTCGGCCGCCTTCTCGCTTCTCTTCTTCTTCTTCTGCTGCTTCTTCTCCTTCCGCAGCTGCAGCTTCTCCTCCCGGGAGAGCTCCGGGCCCTGCGGACACAGACCGTCAGACGGACACAGACCGTCAGACGGACCCGGTCCCCGGCCCGGCCCCAGCCCCAAGCCGCGGCCCCGGCCCTGCTCACCTGCGGTCCTGACGGCACCTGCGTGGCTGCCTCGGGGCCCGCACCTGCAACGAGGGGAAGCGTGAGAGTGGCCGGGAGCGGAGTCGGGAGAAGGAGC
>VWZK01020177.1:31796-43252 GCA_013396935.1 Baryphthengus martii
CTGCTCCAGCAGGGTCACCCAGAGCAGGGGGCCCAGCAGCGCAGGGTCCAGGTGCCTTTGGAGTCTCTCCCAAGAAGGAGACTCCCCAAGCTCTCTGGGCAGCCTGGGCCAGGCTCCAACCCCCTCCCACCAAAGAACTTGCTCCTCCCGCTCTCAGGGAACCTCCTGGCTTCCCGTTGGTCCCCAGTGCCCCTTGTCCTGGCGCTGCTCTTGAACTGGGGAGCCCAGCACTAGAGCCAGGACTCTACAAGTGGCCTAACTGGGGCGAACAGATTTGGAAGAGAACCTCTGTGGACCTGCTGCCCACACTCTTCATGCTCCCCCACTGAGTTAACGTTACCTAACCCTCGTGATGGTCGTGCTGGGGGTGTGGAGCAGGACCTTGCTGTGCCTGCCTCACACTGACACCCATGGGACCGGCTGCAATGCTGGAACAGGGGTGAGTTGGGACCTGCAGTGCCTTGTCCTGATCCCCTCACCCCATCCCACCCCATCCCGTCTCCTTCCCCGCCGCCAGCCGAGGCCGAGGACATCAAGGTCTGTCCCCGCTGCAGTGCCTTCATCATGAAGATCAACGATGGGAGCTGCAACCGCATGAGCTGCGCGGTCTGCGGCTGCCTCTTCTGCTGGCTCTGCCTGCAGGAGATCTCCGACGTCCACTTCCTGAGGTCAGTGCGGGGCTGGGGGTTGAGCCGGAGGCTTGGGGGGGGTCTGTGGTGGGGTCTGTGGGTGCTGCGATGGGGGCTGGGGCCGGGGGCGGTGCCCAGAGCTGTAGGGCAGGCTGGGGGTCAGCGAGAGCTGTGCAGAACAGGGTTTGGGGCAGGCTGGGGGCGTGGGGCCGGCAGGCAGCACCCCGTGGGCAGGGTTCTGGGTGGCAGCTCAGGGTTGAGGCGGGGTTTGGTGTTCTGCGGGACAATGGGGGCTGTGCTGGGGTCTGGCTGCCCCTGTGCAGGAGCCGTCGGCCCAGCCCCGCTCTGTCCTCGCAGCCCCTCTGGCTGCACCTTTTGGGGGAAGCGGCCGTGGTCGCGCAGCCGAAGGATCCTGTGGCAGCTGGGCATGGTGCTGGGGGCCCCCATGGTGATCTCCCTCGTCGCGGGCATCGCCGTCCCCGTCATCACCATCGGGATCCCCATCTACATGGGTAGGAAGGTACTTGGGGGACCCTGACGTCCCCGCGGTCCCGCTCCCCGCTGAGGCTGGTGGCCCCTGGGCCCGGGCGGACGTGCAGCACTCGGCACCGCCTGCAGCCTGTCTCTTTACCACCCCCCAGCCCCTCACACAGCCCGTCCCGGCAGGACTCTCCCTGCTGCCTACCCCAACACCCCCTGCCAGCGAGGGCCCTCGGCATGGAGAGGGGCTGGGCGATGAAAGGAGGAGGGGGTCTGGGGGTCCAGGGCTGTTTCCTAGGGTCACCAGAGC
The DNA here is from genome assembly GCA_013396935.1 of Baryphthengus martii. Taxonomy (NCBI): domain Eukaryota; kingdom Metazoa; phylum Chordata; class Aves; order Coraciiformes; family Momotidae; genus Baryphthengus; species Baryphthengus martii. The sequence continues at coordinate 33,216 of VWZK01020177.1, forward strand.
TACGGTGGTGGCACCATCGCAGCTGCCTGTACCCGAGAGGTGTCAAGAGCTCCACCAGGGCTGGGAAGAGGCCCCGTCCCTAGGGGCTGCACTGAACTCTCTTCAGAACTTTCACCTGTCTCATTTCTCCTCGAGGTGCTGGGCCAGAGCCGGAGGAGCAGCCTGTCCGGATGCCAGCAGTGCCTCTCTGTCAGCAGCAGCGTCCTGCTCTCCGTCATTGTGTCCCCCATCATCACGGCTGTCACTGTGGGTGAGTCCCAGGGCTGGGGCCAACGCAGCTGTGTCAGAATCACAGATTGGTTTGGGTGGGAAGGGACCTTCCAAGGTCATCTGGTGCCACCCCCCTGCAGGGAGCAGGGATATCTGCAACTGGAGCAGGTTGCTCAGAGCCCCAGCCAACCTCCCCTGCAATGGGGCCAGGGATGGGGCAGCCACCACCTCTTGGGGCAACCTGGGCCAGGCTCTCCCCACCCTCAGCACCAACAAGTTCTTCTCTCCAGTCTAAATCTCCCTCTTGCAGTTTCCAACCATCCCCCCTTGTCCTGTCCCAACAGGCCCTGCTCCAAAGTCTGGCCCCATCTTTCTGACAGGCCCCTGGAAGCCCTGACAGGCCCCCAGAAGGTCTCCCTGGAGCCTTCTCTTCTGCAGGCTGCACAAGCCCAAGTGTCCCAGCCTGGCCTCCCAGCAGAAGTGGTCCCTTCTTGGATCATTTAAGTCTTGGGGGACTGGCTGAGACCAGGGTTTTGCTGGGGGACAGTCTGGCTGTGATGAGCTGCAGAGCTCTTGGCTGTCAGCTCCTCTCTGCCTGCAGGCATTGGGGTCCCCCTGCTGCTCACCTACATCTATGGGGTGGTGGTGCTGTCGCTGTGCCGGAGCCGCTGGGGCTGTGGGGGTGGCCGCAGTGCCCCAGGGGACCTTGGTGTGGTGGAGCTGGAGAACCTGACTAAACGTGAGTCCTACCCTGACCTCTGTCTGTCTGTCCACCGTGTCCTCCATTGATCCACACGGGCACCGGCTCTGCCTTGCACCTCTGCAGCTGTGACACTGCCAGAGCCGGGGGCTCCTGTGGAGCTGTGTTGATGTCGGTTGTGCCCTGGCTGGTACCACACATGCATTGGGTGCTGCCAGAGCAGCCTGGGACCAGCCTGTTCACATCCCCCACTGCTCTGGCCCCGCTCTGGATGACCCCTTCTGCTCCTTGCTGTGACGGAGCGGTGCTTGTGAGCAGGGTGCTCAGCACCATCTCTCTCTCCCCACAGTGAATGAGCTGTGGTCAGTGCTGCCCAGCCCCAGGCCAGGGGAGGACGGAGCCCTCGATACCGCCACGTCGTTGCCCAGCAGCAGCCGCAGCCCTCGCCGAGGGGCAGGGTGGAAGGAGCAGGACAGCCACTCGGCCAGCACGGTGGCCCTGGCCGGGAGCATGTTGAGCGAGGGCCAGGACGCCTCCCTCAGGTTAGCACCCGGGGCTGCTGTGGTGGGGTGGCCGTGGGGACGGGACGTCCCCTTCCCGGCTGCCTCCTTGCATCCTGCAGGGCCAGGCGGGGCTGTGGTGCCGTCCCCAGGGGTGCTGCTGCCAACCTCGGCCCCTGTTCATCCGCAGGGAAAGCGTCAACATCGAGGTGGAGGTGTCGATCGAGGCGGTGCCGCATCCTGCCCGGGCGCAGAGCCTGTGCAGCGCCCTGTCGGGGCAGAGCCTCTCCGGGGACTCCCTGGGAGGCGCCAGTGCCGTGGGTGTCCCCATGGAGTGAAGGGGCTGTCCAGCACTGGGTGAGGAGACCCTCAGAACACACAGTGTCCCCCCGTCCTGCCCCAGGCTCCCCCTGGCCTCTGGCTCATGGCGCCCGTGCACTCCTGGGGCAGCTCTGCCTCGGGGCTCCAGCAGCCCCATTGTGGCACAGAACTGTTTGGGCTGGAAGGGACCTTGAAGATCACACAGAGCCCCCGCCCTGCCACAGGCAGAGACATCTTTGAGAACGGATTGCTCAGAGCCCCATCCAGCCTGTCCATGAACTGGATCCCATCTGTCCCCAGGCTGCGTGGGCACCAACTGTACCCAGCCCCTCCCCAAAGGCTTGAGCATTGGCATCGCTGGGCAATAAAGCTGCTCTCCGAGGGTCTGTCTTCTGCTGTCCCAAGTCATGCCCCCATCATAGCAGATCTCATGGGGCCTTCTCCTCATGGGTTCTGTGGGAAGTGGGGTGGGGTAGAATCAGAATCGTTTTGGTTGGAAAACACCTTCCAGCTCCATCCCTGCCAGGGCACCCCTGAGCCCTGTCCCTCAGCACCACAGCTCCACGCCTTGGAAACCCCTCCAGGGAGCAGGGGGACTCCAGCCCTGCCCTGGGCAGCCTGGCACACGCCTGGACAACCCCAAAGGGCAAGAAATTGTTCCTCAGCTCCAACCTCAACCTCCTCGGGGCAACTTGAGTTCCCTTCCTCTTGTCCTTTTGGTTGGGACCAGAGATCTCATCTGCCCAGCTCCAACCTCCTGTCAGGGAGTTGTGGAGAGCCAGAAGGTCTCCCCTGAGCCTCCTTTGCTCCAGGCTGAACAAGCCCAGCTCCCTCAGCCGCTCCTCCCCACACTCCTGCTCCAGACTCCTCACCAGATGACACAAGGGGCCAGAACCAGGAGGGTGGATTCCTGCAGGGTGAAGCTACTGCCTGTAACGCAGGAACCCCAGAGCAGCTGGAGGCTGTGCCAGGTGATCTGGCCTCCAACCCTCCTTGCTGTGCTCCTCACCGTGCGGGGTGGAAAGTGAAAGGGCAGTGGCGCCCTTCCCTCAGTGGTTTAGAGTCTGGGGACCTCACTCCTGCAGGAGCAGCTCGGTGTTGACACATGTTGTACAAGCTCTAGAAGCTCCATGCCAGGGAGGAGCTGCCTCTTGCCACTCCTTGCAGGGAGCAGGAGGGGGCAGCTCAGGGGCGGCCATCCCCAGTCCCTTCTGCTCCACAGACTCGTCTCCTGCTCCATATGTCCTCGGCTGAGCCGTCTCCAGGTGATGGAGGCACCAGCCCAAGCCCCCTGTGACGCTGCGGCAGGAGCCAGTGGCTGCTCGACAGCTGCAGAGGAGCCCGGGACAGATGTTCTCCTCCCCGTCCCACCTTCCTCCCCTCCGCCTCCCGGAAAGAACCAAGGACCAACGGCACAGCTTCATTTTCCGGGCTTTTAGTTTGAAAAAAGTTATTGATTGAAAGTGTACAACGGAACGAGGCGTGGCGGCAGCACCGCAGCCGGATTGTTTCACAAATAAAAACAGAAAGGGCCTTAAATAATCAGGTGCAGATTAAAAAAACCTCAACAGTGAAAAAAGTTCATCCCTCTGAACAGAAATTCACAGGCACAGAAATGGCAACAACCACATGGAGACAATGGGGGGACCCGGTTCTTCTAACCGTGGGGCTCCGGCGCGGCTCTGCCCGCGGCTCCCTCTCTGGAATGGCTACAGATGAACGGCGCGACAATGCCCTCGCTAACCAGACCCACCCCCTACCCCCCGACCAGGACACGGACAAACGAGGCCTCTGCTAAGGCTAAAAAAAGGACAAGACTTTTGGAGTCTTGAGTTCAGCATCTTTAAGAAACGAGAGTCTGGTGAGCGTGTGGCCCAGTCCCTGTGCGAGGCCAGCTACTCCAGCTTGGCCTTCTTGGCGCTCTCCTCGGCGCCGTTCTCCTCAGCGGCTGCTGCCGGCTCCTCCAGTTTCCGCTTCCTGCTTTCAGCAGGCAGGTGTGTGCTGCGGGGCTTGAAGCTGATGATGATGCAGGTCATGTTATCACAGCCGGTGCCGTCCCCTGAGGTGTCCGGAGCCAAACACTGATCCAGCAGCTGAGGAGGAACAGGACAGGACGGGTCAGCAGAGAGCACGGACACAGCACCTGAGTAACTGGAGACACTGGGCCTGCCCCAGCATCTGGCAGCAGCTTACTCATGGAATCACAGAATGGTTTGGGTGAAAAAGAGCTTTAGGATCATTGAGTCCCAGCACTGCCCCATCCCTGCCAGGGCACCCCTGAGCCCTGTCCCTCAGCACCACAGCTCCACGCCTTGGAAACCCCTCCAGGGATCAGGGGGACTCCAGCCCTGCCCTGGGCAGCCTGGGACAGGCCTGGAGAGGAAAAAATTGCTCCTAACTGTAGAATCCCAGAGTGGTTTGGGTGGGAAGGGACCTTCCAAGGTCATCTGGTCCAAGCCCTCTGCAGGGAGCAGGGCCATCTGCAACTAGAGCAGATTGCTCAGAGCCTCATCCAACCTCCCCTGGAACAGTGCCAGGGATGGGGCAGCAACAACCTCTCTGGGATACCCCAAGTGCTGATGTAGAGGGTGAGCAGAAGCACCGTGTGCCGAAGGGACGGTGACACTCCGGACCTTACCTCTTCTACGATGGAGGAGAGCGGCCTCAGGACTCCGTTCTCATCCTTTTGAGTGATCTTGGACTGGATAAAATCCACCACTTCCTGGCTGCTCATCACATTCCTACAGGGGGTGGGGAGGTCAGAAGGGCAAGCAATGGGAGCAGTGATGCCAGTGCCTGCTCAGCACCCGGGGCCCAGCTCCAGGGCAAGACCAGAGCAGTGATGCCCAAGAGGCCCAAGTGCTCCCTTCCCACTCACCAGATCCCATCACAGGCGATGACCATGAAGTCGTGGTTGTCGTTTATTGTCAGCACTTTGATGTCAGGCAAGGCAGAGATCATCTGCTCTTCTGGGGGCAGGTTCTTGTTCCGCTTGTAGAAGTGATCCCCTGAAGTGGAGAGGAGGCGGCTTTTCCTGGGGCCCTGGCAATGCTGCCCATACCCAGCCAGTGAGGAACACTGGCCTGACAAGGGGCAGCTCCAGAAGAGCTCCCGCCACCAGAGCAGGTCAGGCTGTGGGAGAAACCTGCCACACGTTCACGGTTTGGGTTGCCAGGGTCCTTAAAGATCATCTCATTCCACCCCCTGCCATGGGCAGGGACACCTCCCACTAGACCAGGTTGCTCAGAGCCCCGTCCAAGCTGCCCTTGAACACTCTGAAGGAGGGGGCACCCAAAACCTCTCTGGACAGCCTGTTCCAGAGCCTCGCCATCATCTCAGTGAAGACTTTCTTCCTCACATCTCATCTAAATCTACCCTAACAGTTTCAAACCATCCCCCCTTGTCCTGTAGCTACAAATCCTTGTGAAAATGTCCCTCCTCATCTTTCTGACAGGCCCCTGGAAGCCCTGAAAGGCCGCCAGAAGGTCTCCCTGTAGCCTTCTCTTCTGCAGGCTGCACAAGCCCAACTCTGCCAGCCTGGTCTCCCAGCAGAGGGTTCCAGCCCTCTCAGCGTTGCTGGGGCTCCTTTGGCCCCATTCCAGCAGGTTGATGTTCAAGGCACCAGCTTTGGCGAGTCCCACGCGCTGTCACCGGACAGCAGCAAAGAGCTTTGCCCGTTCAGTGTCTCTCCACCCAAAAGCAGATGCCACCTCCCGCTACCCCTGCCCTGGACAACCCCGAAGGGCAACAAATTCTTCCTCAGCTCCAACCTCAACCTCCCCTGGGGCAACTTGAGGCCGCTTCCTCTTATCCTGCCACTTGTTCCTTGGGAGCAGAGCCCGACCCCCCTGGCTCCAAGCTCCTGAATGTCAGGGAGTTGTGGAGAGCCAGAAGGTCTCCCCTGAGCCTCCTTTGCTCCAGGCTGCACAAGCCCAGCTCCCTCAGCTGCTCCTCCCCACACTCCTGCTCCAGACCCTTCCCCAGCTGCTTTGCCCTTCTCTGGCCACGCTCCAGCCCCTCCAGCTCCTTCCGGGAGGGAGGGGCCCAAAAATGACCCCAGGACTTGAGGTGTAGCCAGTCTCACCCCATTAAATATCAAGTAGTTCTACTCATCATCCAGTCAAAAACTGTCCATTAATATTAGCACCTGGCAGGTGCTGGACACACAGATGCCCTCAGCACACCAGGTACGTCAGCCTCCACCCGTCCCACTCACCGATCGCCCGGGAGAGGTTGAGGCCGCCATTCACTCTCCCATCCATGGTGACCTTGCCACCAGCGTTCTTTATCCTGGCCAGCTCCACCTCGTCCTCCGGCTTGTGGTCGTATGACATGTCGACGGCTTTGCCACCTTCCGACACCACACAGCGAGAGTCTCCGGCGTTGGCCACGATCAGCTGCTTGCCCCGGATAAGCGCCACGACGGCCGTCGTCCCACTGTCAGAGCCAGGCTGCAAGAGAGAAAGGATTTTGCTGAGAGTCCTCCTTTCTCCTGCTCTGTATCGGGACAACGATAGAACCAGCACCAGCCACCAGTGTCTCAAACCCTGTGCTCTGCCCTTGTCCGCACGCAGGACGCAGAAGCAAAGCCAGAGGGAGGTGAGGTGTGGAGCAGAGCTGGCGCGTGCTCATGTTAGAGCCTCACCAAGCACCGGGGGCTCAGGATTCTCCAATGTTCAACACGCCCTCCCCTGTGCTGGTCCCAGACCCAACCCAGCTTAGAATCATTAAGGCTGGAAATGTCCTTCAAGATCATCAAGTCCAAAGCTCAAGCAGCCCCACCACAAACCAGGACATCTCTCCATGGCCAGCACCGTGGCACCGCAGTCCCTTTGTCCTGACATGCTGCGTCCTTGCCGTGGGCTGAGGAGCCACAGCGCCAGCAGAGCACCATCCTACACCCCCCTTCCACACCAACCCCCCCAGCAAACCCAGCAGTGGGCTCAGCATCTCCTGGTCTCATCCTGCTGCCCAGACCTGTGCCCTGCCCCACACCTCCTGCTCACGGCCAGGCCCCAGCAGCTGACAAGCCCCAGGAGAGCCCCAGGGATGGTCTGTCCCCACCCGAACAATAAAGCTCCTCGCTGAGCCCCACTACGCGCCCTGGGATCCACACCACGCTGCAGAACACAAGAACAGGGTGTGCACCTCCTCTTTCCCCTCCATGCCTGGTAACAACATTTCCTCCTCTTCATCCTCATCCTCCTCTGCTTCTTCGGTGTCATCTTCGTCATCTTCATTCTCGGCCTCTTCACTGCTGTATCCATCCTCATCCTCACTGCACTCCTACAAGAAATGAGAGGCACCACGGGGGTCACGTGGGACACTCCCAGTGCCCTCTCGAGACAGTCCCTCCATCCCAGGGACAGATGAGAAGCTCTCCCCAGGAGCAAGATGACCCAGGACGCTTCCCCACAGCCTGATGTCTACAGGGAGAGCAGCTGGTTCACAACCACCCCAGCGAAGGATGGGACGGCACGTGCAGCAGGGCCAAGGGCTCCCCATCACGGCCGCCGCACGGATGAGGGTGTTTCCTTCAGGGTCATCTGGACAATCCCCAACACTCCCATGAGATGGACTCAAAAGTATCAGCCTGGAAAAACCTACTCCTCGGACACACCCGGGGTGAGCCAGAGGCTCACAGCTCAAGTACCACAGCAAGCAACGCATTCTGCCCAGCCAGAAGGCCACTCTGTCCCAGTGCTGGTTCCTACCTCACTGTCTTCCTCCTCTTCCTCAACCTCATCTGACTCATCCTCACTGTCCTCAAAAAATTTGGATTTGGTTGTGCGCTGGGGCTTTCCCGTAGAGGAGCAGGAGGGCCCGGCCTCCCCAGTAGAAGAGGTGACGGCCTCGTCACCTTTGCCTAGTTCAGGCTTCTGCAGAGCATGGCTGTTGCCTCCAGCGCTGGCTTTGTCTGAGGTGGAGGAAATACCCGTGATTTCTTCATCTGGTTTCCCATTCTTCCTCTCCCTGTGGTTGCCGAGCTCCCTGGGATCAGCCTCTCCGTTCATATTGGACTCCCCATCGTGCTGCTTGCCAGTCCCCTCTGCGGCGCTCTCCGCAGTTGGAGCTACAGACTTATTCTTGAGGTTCTTGGTGCAGTTTTGTCCGTAACGCGTGAGAAGCTCCTCGATGGTCATTGTGGCTTCTTCGTGCAGAAGAGCAGCTTCCTCGTTATCCACTGGAAATAGAAAAGGGGGAGGAGGATGAGGAAAAAGAGGGTCAGAAAGCCAGACAGACACGTTCCAGCAACACTCAGTAGGCAGGTGGCCACCAGGCTCGGGGACAGGCGGCCAAGCCCACACCATCCCACCAGCTCTGGGCACGGCGGATGGACAGTGTGTGAGGGGCAGGGCGACAGCTCCTTGTGCCAGCCATGTCTTCCCGGTGTCTCCAGCCTCCAACGTGAGCTGGCTTTGTCCGCGGCCGGGTTAACATCAGGTGTGAGGCTGGACGGTGAAGAGCCTGGTGTTTGTGGAGCGTAGGCTTGTCTGGAGCTGCGGGGGAGCGGCCAGGACAGGGAGTGGCTGGGATGGGGAACAGCTCAGGATGGGAAATGGCTGGGATGGGGAGCTGCTTGGCATGGGGAGCAGCTGGCATGGGGAGCAGCCGGCACGGGGAGCCGCTCGGCACAGGGAGCGGCCGGCACGGGGAGCCGCTCGGGCCACTTCCACCAGCAGGTTTCTGCCTTCACACTGCAACCAGGGACAAGAAGTTTTTGTTGAAGTGTTTGCTCCACAGGCCTGAAACCGCAGAGCTGTCCCAGGCAGCTGCAGTCGGGACACTCACAGAGGACAGAAGAGCTTCAGGTGCTCAATGTGGTGTCCTCCCAGTGGGACAGGAGACAAAAAACAGGACAATTTTCCCTGAACTGTGACCACCGCCTCCCTGTGGACATCCCCTTGGGTATCATTGTCTTTGTGAGCTAATCCTAAAAGGAAAAGAAACACCCGTATCCCAAACACTCCTGAAAATATATACCCCTATTCCAAACACTCTTGAAAATGTAGGACAAAAAGAAAAAAAAAATCCCCAACCAACAGACCCCTTTGCCCCTGTCATCTAGAGAATGAGGGCCAACAAAAATTCAGCACTTTGAGACCAACACTGAGCGTTCGAGGTGTCGGGATCACTTCGCATCTGCTTCAGATGCTCAGCCGAGAGCAGCACCGGATCCCACCCTGGGATTCACCTTCCAGCCGGCATCATGGTCTGGCAATGACGTACCAGTGGGAAACCACACTTGGGTTCTTTAGGAGAAAAGATTTAGGGGATTAAGCTACCAAAGAAACCCGGATTTCCCTCGCACCAGCCCGAAGCAATGAGCAGTGCTGAGGGTGGCAGCTCGACTCCAGCTGAAATGGAACTGAAATGTGGACAGAAAACCTTCTGCTAAAGGAGACCTGGCCCAGCTGCTCCCAGTGCCGGTCCTGGAGCTGCAGTCCTGTCTATTCGGTGGTACCTGACTTACCATCATCTTCATCAGCAACTTTCTCCTTCTCATCTTCATCATCTTGGGGTCGTCCAGCCATCTGAGAGAGCTCTTTAATCACCTCCTCCGTGGTGAGCTTGGCATCGATGGCCAAGAAAGCATCTTCCAGGGCCTACGGATGAACACGGACAAGAGAGCGCGCACAGTGTCACCTTCCTCGCAGGACGCCTGCCTGTCGCACCGTGCAATCACATCTCCTCTGGAACGCATCCCAGATGGAGTCCTAGTGTGGCTGAGGGCGGCAGGGACCCCTGGGTTCACCCCGTCCAACCCCCCTGCTCCAGCAGGGACACCCAGAGCCGGTTGCCCAGGACTATGTCCAGAGAGCTTCTGAGGATCTCCAAGGATAGAGACTCCATCACCTCCCCGGGCAACCTGTGCCAGCTCTCGGTCATCCTCCCACCGGAAAAGTGTTTCCTGATGTTCAGAGGGAACCTCCTGGGGTCCAATTTGTGCCCATGGCCTCTGGTCCTGGCCCTGGGCACCACTGGAGGAGCCTGGCTCCATCCCTCAGCACCCTGCAGGGATTTACAGACATGGATTGAATCCCCTGAGCTTCCTCTGCTCCAGGCTGAGCAGTGCCAGCTCCCTGGAGCATCTCTGCTCCAGTCCCTTCAGCATCTCGGTGGCCCCTCCTACGAAGGAAGATTACAGCAGAGGGGTTGCGTGGTGGAAGTGAGACAGGAACTAACTTCCTACCTCTGGCAAAAGTGACCCATGGCCCTCAAAATCCACCCACCAAAACCAGTCAAAGAACCAGTCCACACCTTTGGAACAAGTCTGAGAATTAAAAAAAAAAAAAAAAAAAAAA
>VWZK01020178.1:0-43679 GCA_013396935.1 Baryphthengus martii
TTCTGTGAAAGAGCTACTTTTCTGTTATCATAGGTACATTTCCTAGTGTTATTTGTGACTAAGCAATGCACCTCCTGATGGAACGCTAGACAGATCAAAACATTGCAAATGTGATACAAAGAATTTATTATTTTAGATTACTGGTTCAAATGTTGCCCAAATTGATAATTACTTCAAGTAGTTGTCAAGTAGCTTTTGAATGATATACATAGAACTAAACCATTTAATCTCCTTTAATCTATTCTTTCCAAGAGTTATTCATATCATAGAACTGACTACAGGCAGCCTTACTGACCACCTCAAGGACTTTTTGGAAGAAAAAAAAAAGACAGAAGCTAAGTAAACTCATGTGATTCCCACATATAAGACTCATGTCAGAGCACATTTCTGGTGCAGTGAAAGCAATCCTATTACAGGTGTCTATACCAAACCCATTCTGTAGGGGCAAGAGAAATTTAATTTGCAGCCAATGAAACATACATTAAACAGATCAGTAAAAATTTTATGAAAAATGGTTCTTGTAAATCAACAAATGACAGGATCCAATGCTTAGCTCTGTAGATTAAAGACAACATACTGAGTCAGATCATAAACAGACCGTAAAGGGGAACAGCACTCTATTTCTTTTGTATTAAGGAAAGCAATATTTGTAACTCTGCAGTTGTTACATCTATGATGAATACAAATGAAAAATTAGATTAACTGATAGTGATGCTAGCCCCAAGGCAAAAGCATGTTTTTTGCTTTTGCATGCTTAATAATTTAAACAGCAGGATAAAACAGATTGGGGAAAAAACAACCAACTATTAATTAACAAGGTTTGTTTCTCTTTGAAATTCTGCTGGACTTCAGCCAAACACAAAAAAATACAAGCAAGGTTCACGAATTCCATTTGATTAAAGCTCTAGTTTACTGCTAACACTGAGATGGGTTTCAATTAAGGCTTATTTATCTCCTTTATTCATTATGATATTTTCCACTTCATAATGCTTGTAACAATTTTAGTAACGTAAATCCCTATAAATTAACCTCAAGGTTTTACATTGTTAAGGAGAAAAATAAAATTATGGAAAAGACTCGATAAAATAACATGATCATTAAAGATTTGTCTTTAAAGCATTGTCTACCTGAATATGCCATCACTTCTGAAGGGATTAGTAACATTTAGGGTAACTTTCTTCAACTCGTAACATGGGGATTCGCATTTTAATACATCCTAAAAGACAACAAAAGTTTATATCAATACGAAAAAAGTTGCAAAACTACATTTGTGTATAATACACAAACAAAGAGGAAAATATTACAAAGACCAGAACCACATGTTTGGCCACTGGTGACTGCAAAATTAACATAATTTAAATGCTACACTTTGTTGCCAGCAAAGAATAGTTAAAGTCTATTTCTTTTAAACATTCATTAAACTTCACCATGTTTTTAATGTTCTTCAAAATGACAGCACAAGGCCAAGAATCAAGCTATTGTCTTTTATCCTTATCTTTACACGTCCTCTATTTTTTTCTCTTGCCCCAACTTTATTTCTAACATCAGTGGCTATTGCTATGGTATAAAGAGAGTCATGTTAAAAAAAAAAATTAAGAAAATATAATAGCATAAGCACCAGCTAAGTTCATAGGAGGATCTTTCCAGATCTGCTCAATGAATGTTTGATAACAAATGCTGGAACATACGCCTATCTCTGCTCTTACTATTTCTGGGATATAGCTTAAATCTACAGACTGCCTAAAGTTTAAAAGCACAAATAACCAAACAACATCTAAAAAAAGTTTGCTTTCCAACTACATCTAGCAACTAAAAAAATCACTAAGCTGAAGCATATCATCACCTCTGCAAAGGAATTTCCAGAGCATTCATATGCTGAAAGTGTTCCAGATTTATCTTTAGAGCAATTAGGGCACAATTTTGAATTTTTTTCAGGATCTAAGTGTGCTTTACAGTCATCGGAATCTTAGACATTCCTCTAGGCTTTTCTCTGCATGTACATAGGTTAATACTGGAAATCTGAAAATTCATGTCAAAGGCTAATGCTGATGTCAAGTCAACATTTTTATTCTTACTTCAGTTCACTTTTGTTTGATACAATGTACAGATGAACAGTATGTTTGTGACAGTATTAATCATACACTCATAAACTTACAGCAGGCTCAATATAGTTGACTTCAGATTTCAGAGAGAATGTCAGTGTGACACCATGTATTCCACCCACGCTCTTGGAGATAAGTAGCAACATTGCTTCAGCAGGGCGCAGAAAACGACTAGTGAATTCCACATTTATACTTGCTTGTTTCCTAGGCAAAATAATAACAATACTAATAGTTCAAATAGGCACAAAATTGTGACTCAAATCACTCAGAAATGTCATTTCAGGAGCACATTTTCTTTGGAAGGGAAAGGGATTAAAAGAGAAGGTAATTTTTTTCTTTTGGAATATTTTGGTTGGATCATTCTGCCTAAAAGCACCTTAAAACATTCTAATAGAAGAACTATATAGATAAAGAACAATATTGAGTCCTTACTGCTTTTTATGACCTCAGCATGTAGCTTAATTTTTCTTTCCTTTCTTTCCTTATAGTTCTCTTTCCTTATAGTTGAGACTAGTATTTTAGTAATCAATTTATTTAATTCATGCTCCCCTATTTGAATGGGTTTTTGTGAGTTAATCAGACATGCTGTTATGCATGTTCTTAGGCAGATCTAGATGTTCTTAGTCAAATTCTCGTTGAAGATTGAGAAAGAAATAAATAAAAGAAAATTTTCAAATTATTAGTAAAGCTGAGAAATTAAGAGGTGAAAACCCAAAGTCCTCCAATACGAGCAAACAGCTCAGGTCTCTGTTGGGAAACTGAAGAAGGGGAGACCACATGGAATGAGAGTTTAGACTAAGGTTAGACTTGATTTGCATTAGTCCTGCAACTAAGCAAGATCAATCAGAAGAGTTTAGTGGCTGAAGCACACACTTTGAATCTCTAAGTCAGTCACTGATTTTTGAGACTAGTATTTTAAGATTGCATGAAGGTCTGAAAAATTAGTGTGTAGGTTTGTTCTAAAAAGCAGAACAGTAGAATCTAAGTCTATTCTGCTTTTCTACACATAGAAGCTGAGCAGAGAGAGCTTTCTCTAAACTGCAGATTTGTTAGTTGTCTTTCTTGAAGACGTAGCAGATACTAAAGTTAAAACAAAGGCGCTCTCTAATCCAAATCAGCCTTCTCCATTAAACAATTAACAGGAACTGTGCAGTCTGACAGAAAAGAATTTAAATAGAGAGCAAAGTAAAACTATGTGTGATTTATTGTTCTTCTGCCAACTGGGAATTCTAAAGCAGAGGTAATCAACTAACAGTGGTACATGAAATATGCCTATTATTATGTATTGTATGTATATATACTTACACAAGTAAGTGGTGGAAGACTTGTAATAGCAATCAGAATGCCACGTCTTTGATTGGAATCATATTAAATTACATTTGGTTCATAACTTTCATAATAACTGTTTTTCAAGGGAGCTCAGTGCACACAGCTCTTCATGTAAGTTGACCAATCACAGTGATGGCAGAAGTTTTATAAACTTACTTTGATAGTGGCAGCATTTGTCCCTAGAAGACAGTTACTGTCAAGGAAACTTTCCGAGAGGTCCTTTATAGCAATTTTTAGTGATGAACCAGGGTGGGGAGGGAAATAATTTTTAAAAACCCATATATATAGCATTCTTACTTAAAACTGCCTTGAGCCCTGAGAACTGGATGGTGATAAATCACAGAATGGTAGGGGTTAGAAGGGGCCTCTGAGGACTGCCTAGTCCAATCCCTCTGCTAAAGTAGGTTCACCTAGAACAGGTTGCACAGGATCACGTCCACAACCTCTCTGGGCAGCCTGTTCCAATGTTACATCACCCACACAGTAAAGAACACCAGTATCTTAAAAAAAAAAATAATTGGGAAAGATCAGGAGAATGAGACTTTTAAGCCTCAATTCTATACCACACAATATTGTAGCAACAGTTATAAAGAGTAAAAGAACAGGGTAAGTATAACTGATATCTACTATAAACAAGATCTACATAAATGAGATAACTGGCAGGAGTCAATATCTGTAAAATGTAGTCCTGCCTTATAAACACGTGGGAGTGCATTAAAGGAGTTCACCAAGAACATGATCAAGGGTGATTTAATTCTATTTCTAACAAAGTCCCTTTCTATAGACTTACAAGAAAATTAGCAGACAGAAAAGAAGGAAACATAATTTAGGAACTAACACTCCTTACTATGTAGGAAGGCCACTAATGGAGTCTTCAAGGGTCTGTAACAACTGCAAAGTTTACTCATGTTCTAAGTTGCGCCAGGTTGCAAAGACAAAGGTTGACAGCGCAAAGATTGCAGGACCACAAAATGACAAAGAGACAAGAAAATGATGAGTTCTGTGTTCAAACGAAATCATGGCCTCTAAGTCAATATAATTAAACACTGAGAACTTGGGATTTGTGACAGATAATTTCATGAAAAAAATCATCACTGTGCTGGGAAACATCCAATAAACCAAATGAAGTGCTAGGAATAATTACAAAAATGAACAGACAACATAGATTATCATTAGGCCACCAGATCCCATCCAAAGGGCTCACATCTTAATTACCATTTGCACCATTTCACCTCAAAAAGGATATAGCAGAATTGAAAGCTCACCAAATTACAGAAAGGATGACTATCAGTAATAAAACTAACCCAGCCTGATCTCTAGGCTTAACATCTGTGATAAAGGAATACGATACTGCTCAGAGTTCTCATGATGTCAGTTCTGAGAAACAATGATGAAATTCTGGAAGTTCTGAAAATCTGGCTCTTATAGCTTTCATGTATCTGCTGCAGAGTCCCCTGACATAACCATTTTTGACAGTGAAGAGTGGTTAAGCCCCCAGAGTCTGAGGCTCCCAGGTCACTGTGCCATTCAAAACATCCTGGAAAACACATCCTGGGATTGCAGGCTCCCAGAGAAGCATATTACCCAAGACATCCACTCTCAAAGCCACTTTAAGGATCAAGCTTTAAGGAGTCTACTCTGCCCTTGTCACCAATAGGAATGACAGGGAAACGGAGCGAATGGAACATTCTGCCTGATCTTTGCCCTCTGGCCCACGCAACAGCAGAGAAATCTGATTTGAATTGTGAACTCCTGCGTTCTGTCAGCACAAGGGAAAACACAAAGATCCTTAGTTTTTTTTTTCCTCTATTCATCTATGTTGTGTTCAATATAAAGTGAGGGGAAATTCAGCTAATGGAATTGTACTATAATAATATGAAAATGAACAAGTTTATAACTAGCTCCATCCACACTCACTTCAGTTGATACATTATAGGAGTCAAAAGATTCTTAATTTATCAGCTCAGCATGTACCATCTTTCAAAATGGCAAGCTACCAAGTCTCTCTCTAATTTGTATGCTTCGATGTAGGAAAAGATGGATAAAATGTTGTTTGAAGGCATCAAATTTACAGAGTATAATGCCAACAGATATCACTAGATAACACAATCCAAAGTAGTTATACACTGCAGGCCACTATGTGCAACTGCATTATCCTTCAATTGCTTCTAATAGCTACTATTTGGCAGAAGCGTTTTTCTGAGAAAGCACCCCATATCCTCTGAGGCAGAAGGCTGCATAAAATAACTTCCTGAGGTCACTTACTGCACTATTTTCAATGTCCCGTGATTTTCAAAACCCCTACATTGGAAGAATTAGTCATTCAGCTAGAGTTTCTTCCCCTCAATAGCTGCTCACCTTCACTGCTTCCAGGTTGATTTTGTACAACTTCAGCTTCAAGCTGTCATTCTTATAAAAAGTTTTGTTCTATATTATTTGCTGTTAACCAGGTCCCTTCCCAGTAAGGTACTTTTAAATACTGATCAAGTCATCTTCATCACATCTCTTGCTAAAATATCCAGACTGAGTAGACACATCTACATCACAAAAGAGAGCTTAGAGACCTTTATGCTATTCTGTTGTGAACTGCAAGTGTATATGGCACAATGCAGTGCCCTGGAGAGCAGGAATCTCAGATCAAAAATTAGTTATATCATACACAAGATCTGACTCTCGGCTGCACTGAGAATGTTCTGATGCACCCCAAAAGCCAAAGCAGAAGGAGAGTATAGTCTTAGGATGATTTCCCCTGATTAAAGCCAGTTTCATCTCAGCCAACTAATGTAAAATATATTGACATATATCTGTCAGTGTATTATTGACAGACATTGGGTGCGGGTGACAAGGTTTTGGTAGCAGAGGGCTATAGGAGCAGCCTCTGTGAGAAAAGACAAAGAGCTGCTCTGTGCATAACACATACAGCTCTGGTTGGCTCCATAATGGACTCACCACAGGACACAGCTGAGTCCATCAAACAAGCTGGTGGCATCTCTGTGAAAGCATATTTAAGAAAAGGCAAAATCATCAGAAAGGTAGAGAAGCGAGGAAAAAGAGTAAGAAACAGCAGTGGGAAACACAAGGTCAGACAAGGAGAGGGAGAAAAGGTGCTGCATCTGCTAGAGCAGATATTTCCCTGCAGCACATGGAGAGGACCACATCAGAGCAGATATGCACATTGCAGTCCATGGGAGGCCCTATGTCAGAGCAGCTGGATATTTCCTGGAGAAACTGTAATCTATGGATAGCCCATGCTGGAGCAAAATTTTCCTAAAGGATGGCTGCCCATGGAAGGACCCACAGAGCAGGAGAAAAGCATGAGAAGGAAGTGGAAGCAGAGAGGAACTGACTGCAGTCACCTGCTCCTCATTACTCCCCATGCCATTCAGGGTGGCAGGAGGAGAAGTTAGAGAACTCAGGAATGAAAGAGTGAAGTTGAGTCTGAGAGAAAGGGGTGAGAAAGAGATGAGGTGATGTTTTAACTTTTATCTTTGTTTCTCACTACAAAAGTCTGTTTTAATTGAAAATGAATTAAAACTATTTCACCTAAGTCGAGCCTGTTTTGCCTGTGATGGTCACTGGTAAGCAGTCTCTCCACCTATTTCAACCGAAAACCCTTTTAACAGGACAGGGGAGAAAAAAATGCTAAGAAGAGGTAGTGAGAGAGTGTATGGGTGGGTGTCTGACAGCTGGCTAAATCTAGCCCACCACAGTCTTTCATGAGTTTCTCCAGCTAGTAGTGGACCACAATATACATTGTCATGCTTCTTTGAAAATACTGACAGATATATAGCAGGTATTTCCGTCACTTTGTTATTATTAGTTTAACATCATTGATAGTGACTTTATACAACTGAGTATCAATCAGGACTAATAGTAATAAGCCTACACACAATCAGAGTTGTTGTTTTATTATTCTTGTTATTATCAGTTCCAAACCCATCTATGGTATTATCATCTAATATAAAGCACCTACAAGACTCCCACCCATTCCACTGATGCTTGGAGTTCTCAGAACATTTCCAACAGAATATTAAGAAAGCTATTAATTACAAAAACTCTATTTTTCCTTTAGTGACCAAGATTACACATAAGGTTAAATTATGATAAACTCTGTAGAAGTTACTAGTGGATGACTGGCATATCCACAAGCTTTTATTTCTATGCATTTTTTCAAATGTTTGTTTCCATATATAACATCAAGAATCTCAATGACAAGGCTGTACACATTTACTTATGTCTTGGTTTGGGAGCTTTTTTTTTTTAAACTTGAAATGAAAAATAGTCACGGTATTGACCTTTCAAAAAAAGACATGATATTTTCAAGAATTACATTTTTATGTTAATTTTTATTTGAAGTAATTGCAAAGAAAATGGAATGAAATCAGCCTCACAGCTCATTGAAAACACAGCATTACTTGTCCTTTTTGCATATAGTTACAATAAGCATGTAATTTAATACTGAAATATTGATCATCCTTAAAGAGCACTGTATTTATGCTGAGTCTTCTTGAATTTGACAACATATATTTGAAATTTTTCATCTTCTTCGCAGGTTATGTTCATAAAATGTTGATATTTGTTTTGCTTTTTACAATCTCTAATCCATTGCATCTGTGAAAGAATATCTTAAATGGACTTGCAGTCTAAACTTAAAAACTTTTAACTGAGTCACTGCTTGTCTTCACTAGTTAAACAGGGATTAGTGAAATTTCTTTAC
This sequence comes from Baryphthengus martii, assembly GCA_013396935.1. Taxonomy (NCBI): domain Eukaryota; kingdom Metazoa; phylum Chordata; class Aves; order Coraciiformes; family Momotidae; genus Baryphthengus; species Baryphthengus martii. The sequence continues at coordinate 8,149 of VWZK01020178.1, forward strand.
CTAGTTATAAAGCCATATGGTACAGAAAGAAAAACACACTTAGTGAACAAAAAGAAAAATATGATGATATATCATAAGTATTTCTGCTACCAAAAGTGTTAACAACTTCATATTTTCTCAAAATCAAATCTCTCCCAAGTCCTTATATCGCTTTGAGAAACGTAAGATAGAGAAATAACTACTTTCCAGCTGCAGCAGTTTCCATCTTGGTCAGGAGGGAGAATGGGGTCAAAAAGTAGCAGTCTAACACTACTATCAAACCTGCGTCATCATCTCTTAAATTCACAGCCATGCTTCAATTAAGAATAAGAAACAAAAACTGAAGTCTTAAAAGAAATAATTCTTACCTGCTCATGCCTCCATAATGCACTGATGTAAAAAAATGTGAATCAAGTTCAGAGAAGATATTTCAACTTTAGTTGGACAAATAAATAAATAAAAGAACAGCAGATCCAAGCTGAAAATGAAAGCTTTCAATACCTTGGGACAAAAATACTTGTTAGGCACAGATGACTCATCTAGTCATCTGAAGGCTTGCATTCTGCTTTTAAAGCTCTGTTGAGCTAAACTGAGAATGTCCCACTAATAAATTACTCTGGATTTGTTCTAGGTTACGGAGAAAAAGCTTGACCTTTATACAGACTAATTTTAACCTGTTTGTAGTTGAACACGCTTCTAGTGTTCCACTACTATTCAATTAACAGGCTTACATTTCCATAATGCTAGACTTAATAATAACACTGACAAAATCATTACTTACTTAGGGCCAAGTGTGACAGTGTTTCCTTTGGATAATGAGAAATCCTCAGCATCTCTTCCTACAAGAAGAGTGTTGTATCTTAGAGGTTTACTGCTTGGGTTTGAGAGACGCACCTATCACAACAACAACAAAAACAAATATCAGCCTGTTTTTATTCAATTTTTAGAGTATAAAAGGTGTGTTCTGCAGCTAAGTTCCAAAATACAAACTAAGGATATCACAAAATAAGGAAGTACTTCAAATAACTATGTAGACCAATCATTTTTCTTTCCAAGACTATCCAACTTCAGTTTTTCTAAGTACTCTTTATGAAGTATACACTGCACTCCTATGCCTGTTCATCTCTTATTCCTCTCTATCTTTGATCTCAGATTTGGAAATTTTTTCCGTGCTTACAAGCATAGGGAAAAGACAATAGGAGAAGTCAGGATCTCAAGACCGAAGAGAAGGAAAAAAAAAAAAAGATGCATGATTCTATCTTTTATAATTAGTAGCCAAATGACATGAAACCCATTCATTTTTCTTGCAGTGTATAAATAACATAAACATGTATACACATACAGTGTTTTAACCTTGTACTGCTACAAATCTAAATTCAATTGTATCAGTACCTGTTTAACAACAGTTGCATGGAGAGCTCCTGCAAATTCTATAGTGTTCTTGGGTATGTAGTGAGGAAGACTTTCATATAGGTAGACACACAGAATAAGCATCATGACTGGGTTTGGATCACAGATGTCAGTGGCCTAATAGTGAGAAAAACACACACACACAAAAACAACCCAAAAAAAAACAGAAATTCAGTTAAAATTTTGACTGTATAATTTAGAAAAAACGAACACGAGCAACAAAAATGTTTATGGCAATTCTTATTACAGAAACATTTTCAACCTAACTTTCAATAACCGACTCTTGTCGGTGCACAAAAAAACCTAATCTTGAAAACCACTGACATGCTCTGGAGATAAACCTAGGCTAAAGATTAAAACCACAGGAACAGATGTTCCTTTTATCAAAATGAAGCATAATAGAAAATAAAATTCACGGACTGGAAAAGCATATGCCTTTATTTTCTTAAGAAATATTTTAGCTTAGTATATAAAATACCATTCCAAATATCCCTAGCTGGAGTTTTGCAACTGTTTATGAAAATAGTGTCTGTTTATGAAAACAATGTCACCTTCCAACTAACAACTACATAGTTATTTTTACTGCAGATGCCAAACTACTTAAAAAAAATTAGCAAGCATTACTGCATATTAAATATTTGATTTACAGAAGTGAATTTAAATGGCAACTGCAAAAAAAATGTCAGAGCTTTAGTCCTCAGCGATTCTGGTAAGTCACTGAAGAGAGGTAGAAACTCCTCCATCAAATACATAAATTTTTCAGAAGGCTAATCAAGCAGTAAAAAGAGTTAAGGATGTAAGAGTCTTCTAAAAACAGAGGCAGGAAAGATTTGGCTCCAGATTTAAACAAAGAAGATTCTGTACTTCTTAAATCAAACTAATTAAATTAAGTATTTTAAAACTTCATGCTTAGTAACTTATAATACAATGTTCTTATAATGAAGTTGTCTATAATATACTACATAAACTTTTACAACTGCAGCTAAATTTCTCTCCTGAATTAAATATCAAGTCATACTGATAAATACACACACTTGAGAGCAGATTAAGCAGAAAATCACTGCATTAAAATATCATCCCATTAAAAGGTGAGGTGTTTGTTTTTTGTTTTTTTTTTCAATCAAAACATGTTACTTGGATGTCCTTCTTTGGACATGCGCCAGAACCAGTGTCTTTCTTGTAGTGAGGGCCCAAAACTGAAAACAGTATTAGAGGTGCAGCCTCAGCAGTCCCAAGTACAGGGGTATATATATATAATTATTTCCCTAGTCCTGCTGGCCACACTATTTCTGATATAGGCCAGGATGCTGTTGGCTTTCTTAGCCACCTGGGCACACTGCTGGCTCACGTTCAGCTGGCTGTCGATCAACAACCTCAGGTGCTTTTCCACCAGGCAGCTTTCCAGCCATTTCTCCCCAAGACTGTAGTGTTGCATGGGGTTGTTGTGACCCAAATGCAGAACTCAGCACTTGGTCTTGTTGAGCCTCATACCACTGGCCTCAGCCCATTGATACAGCCTATCCAGGTCCCCCTGAAGAGCCTTCCCGCCCTCAAACATATCTATGCTAACAACCAGCTTCATATCTTCTGCAAACTTCTTTTGAGTGTCCTGAATCTCCTCATCCAGATAATTGATAAAGATATTAAAGAGAACAAGCCCCTGTACTGAGACCTGGGGAACATCACTTGTGACTGGCCACCAACTGGGCTTGACTCCATTCATTATCACTCTTTGGGCCCAAACATCCAACCAGTTTTTCATCCAACAAAGAGTAGGCCCATTCAAGCCATGAGCCGCCAGTTTCAGATTGTTGTCCAGATAGACAACATCCACAGCCTTTCCCTCATCCACTAAGCATGTTATCTTGTCATAATGCCTTTCATAAACCCATGCTGACTGGACCTGAATCCTTGCTTGTCCTGTATGTGTCACATGATGGCACTCAAGATGATATGCTCCATAACGTTACTTGGTACGGAGGTCAGACTGACACACCTGTAGTTTCCCAGATCCTCCTTCTGGCCCATCTTGTAGACAGGCATCAAGGTCAATTGGGACCTCCCTTGCTAGCCAGGACCGCTGATAAATGCTGATTGCTGACTGCTGAAAGTGGCTCAATGAGCACTTCAGCCAGACTCCTCAGTACCCTTGGATGGACCCATACAGCTCCATAGACTTGTGTGCACCTAAGTGTAGCAGTAGGACACTGACCATTTCCCCTTGGAAGTCCCCATGAGAGGCTTCATTCTGCTCTCCATCCCTGTCTTCTGGCTCTCTGGGATGGGTACCTGGAGAACTACTAGTCTTACTATTAAGGACTGAGGCAAAGAATGCATGCAGTATTTCAGCCTTTTCCTCATCCTTGGTCACTGTTTCCCCCTGCATCCAATAAAGGATGGAGATTCTCCTTAGCCCTCCCCTTCTTGCTAGTGTATTTACAGGTGTCCTATGTGCTTTTTGAACACAAAAACCTCTAGGAGATACTTCATATTCAAATACACTAGCAATAAGGAAAAAGAGCTTTCTCTAGTGAGCAACTATTGAAAGTCCTTGGAAATGGATGCAAAACATGAACAAACAAGCTTCAAACATTATAACATTCTTTTGTAGCACAGGCATACTTAGAATATTAAAGACTACACTATTTTTGCAAAATAAACAAATAAAAAAATAGACAAAGCAAAAATGTATCTTAAATGGCATGCCTTTTTTGTTTATCTGACAGAGGAATGAAGAACAATGCATAATCAGTTTTAGTTAGAACATCAGTGGGTTTTGCAGTAGTTTTATTTACAATACCAATTATATTTAGAAAAAAAATACAATAGGGGACCTGAATCTGTCTCAAAAAAATGTCTACGCAGCACATGTATCAGTGGAAAAAGGTTTACACAAAAATGTCTGTAGCTTGTAGGCAGAAAGGGAAATCAAGAGTTGCACATAATTAACAGGGTGCTCTCAATGTTCACCAACATCCATCCTCCAAAAACTGCTGTAAGTAATAAAATCTCCCACTCACAAAGTTAGCCCACACTGTGTGTCAAGAAATCACAGCTGAGCTGGTAAAAAGCACATAGCTCTCTCCAGATAAGCAATAGTCATACCAATGGCTGCTGCATAACTATAGTTCCCACATCTCCAAAAATCTCTTGCTTGCAGTGTAAGCACACTGCAAGCAAGATATTTGCTGATATCAGTAAATCCAGTATACAATTTCTCTGCTTCTCTGAGCATACATATGTCCCTCAAGCAGAGCTTTCTAAGGAAAGTCTTGTAATCTGAAAAATTGGCAATCATAGAATGTTAGGGACCGGAAGGGACCTCAAGAGATTATCAAGTCCAACCCGCGTGCCAGAGCAGGATCTCCTAGGGCAGGCCACACAAGAATGCATCCAGGCAGGTTGTGAATGTCTCCAGAGAAGGAGACTCCACAACCTCTCTGGGCAGCTTGTTCCAGTGCTCTGTCACCCGCAATGCCTGCAATGTATTAGTTTTGAAACTAACACTCGCAGAAGAAGGTATAGTGATACTGTGAGATCCCTCATGAGAACAGGGCATTTCTAACTGAATTTTGCCAGATGACTCCAGCTGTGGTATCTTAGAGAAAGAATGTGATACTCCAATAGAAACCTTAGTTATCTTTTCTGGGTAAGCTAAGAACACAATAAAAATAGTAATGTGACACTTCCGAGGATCAGATTAATAAATAAAGTCCATCTAACAAAATATGACATTAAATGAACTATATCGAATGAGGAGTCTAGTTTTTTGGCACAACCACTTTTGTGAAATATTTTAGAAACTTTGTTCTACTTATAAAAAAAAAGATCACTTTAGATAATACATCTTGTTCATGGGTAAGTTTTATTACCACTGGACCTTTTTAGGATCAAAACCTCTTAATAATAAGCTATGAGAATAAAGTTAGATTAACTTAATTTTCTTTTCATACTTTGTCAGTAAGGTCTCATTTTAATACTTACTGTCAGTAGTATTAAAATTTTTAGGGATCTTTGAAAATAACAAATATTCCTACACATTAATATTTCTTCTATAAATTACATTGTATCAGTGTTTCACAGGATCACACTTTCAGTTACCACATTATTTTATTTTTACAACCAACTATTTTCTTGTCTTCAACTTGATTAGATGATGTTCATTGCCAAAGCGGAGAATAGAGAAATTTTTTTTAATTGATTCTTATGAGGCAATTTTCATAATGAACCCTCTATCCCAGAATCTTAGCATTCTCCAGCAGATTACTCAAGGGAATGGATACTATTTCTAAAGCATCAGGATGAAGGAAACAGAGCAGCTATTTAGTCAGTCACCTGCTCTCTCATGTGAGTCTATGTAGATATATTATTTACATTATTTATTGTTTCATCTTAGTATATGTCTGCTTCTACATGAGCCAATTTTGTACTTTACTGAGTGGCAGAAATGGGCCACATTGAGACTACAAGAAAATGTAGCATTTTAAAAAATCTAATAAGAATCTTGTACAGATTATATTTTCCTCTTCAGTATTAGTAAGATAAAATAGAGAAAAAAATTCAGATTATCAAAACATCTGAAAAAAGTATAACTTAATTGTTTCCAAAACACGGTCAACTACATATATGGGTTTAAAGAGATATGAGGTCTAAAGTTATGGGGTTTTTTTCTCTCTTCCATTCATATTTCTTGAGGGCTATAAACATATTTTAGGATAATTACTTCTCAAATATCTTTTTTTTTTTTCATTTCTGAGAACAGAAAATTCTAGCAATTAACAAAAAAACACAACAAAATCAGTGGGAGATAAGGCTAATATAGTCAACTCAATAAAGCAGCTCTCTGGCAAGAACTAGTCCCATGTAGATTCCTACTAAGAACTCTGAAAGTCAAAATTTCATGCTCCTTATCAGAAACTTTTGGATAACTGCAGTTACACTGCTTCCCAAATATTAATGAAAAGAGTTCCGGAAGAGATATCACATTTATTAGCCACATGTGTTGAAAAAAAGGAAAAATCTTATTTGCCTCTTCTGGTGTGTCTTTAGTGCAGCAGGAGAGATGTATAGACATATCCATTAACTTCATTGAGTTACTTTTATTTCCAAGTTAAAGTTTTACACTAAAGCTTATATTGCAGTGCTTCTACAAACCATCCAATTCAGCTTCCTAATTACTGGAAGGTCAAGATGCAATACAACACTATGAAAAAGTAAGTGTATCCCAAAGAACAGAATACAACAATCAGTTTATCTTCAAATTTTGCAAAGGGCCCTTGTTCTTCTAGTTAGTTCCTCCTGCAGGTATAGCAAAAAGCAGTTTCATGAATTTTCCTTGTCAGAATACAAAAGCTGTTGTAATGACATCGAGCAAGGACCCATAACACCTAAATGCTTATGGATCTCCTTGGACTAGCAGAGACTGAGTATCTCACTATTCCATCTCTGAGAATATGGAAGTTGCTTGAGTAAAAAGTGTAAGAAATTGGACAAATATAAAGTGGTCTTTCCATTGACATAATTTGCCAGCTTTCAGAAATTAGTGGCTTAAGGATTTATTGATTATTGTTAGACACCTTTCTGTCATCATTTTAAATTCTTCTCTATTTCATTCTTACATACAGAAATAAGCCTCACTGTCATCAACAGTTTATGAATTCTTCTTAATTAGAAATTGCTTGTTGAGTTTTCTTCTTTTGATATTATTAAAACATAATACTGTCTGAAATCTATTGCCTAAAACATAGGATGATTAAAAGCAGTTGAGATTTAAGTCCTAAGGCAGGAGCTCTAAGAAAGCAAATTGATCCATCACTGCACACAAATACAAACAGCTCAACCCTCAAACAGCTTCTACTTGATGACAAAAGTTTTCTTCAGCTAGCAAAAGCTGCATGTTTACATAATAATTTTTTGAGGAGAAAGGGTATAAGTAGTAAATATTTGAAAATAGTAGAGCCCCCTACTTCCAACACAACGTAAAAAAACCTCAGTAACTTAAAGCAAGTATTCCATGTAGAAAAACCTTTACACAGTGTAAAAACCTAAGAGCAGCCTATTTGCTCAGACCATAGGCCAAAAGGACACTAGTACACAATGATGCCTAAATGAAAATAATTATGAGGTAAACATACGCTTCAGTATTTTCCAGGCTCAAGCACAAGACTTCCTAATCCATATATGATTTCTGTCTACTTAGAAATCTTCATTTCTTCTTCTTCCAAGCCTATGAACAGTTTCTCTTTGACTCTGTGTAAAAACTGTAAAAGCAGCCTAAGAAAACACTCTCCTTCAGAAGTTATGTTCAGTATAACCAAGAAAGAATCTGGACAAAGAGATGGAGCTATAAGCTAAGTTTTCTTAATGAATGTGCTCTAAATAAATGCAGTAACATCCAGCACTTGATGTAATGCTCACTTTCACCAGCCTATGGCATCCTAGCCCTACACAAAGTTTTCAAGGATTAAAGAAAAGAGTACCAAGAAGTAAATAAAAAGAGCTTATTATTTTTCCTCTGTTTCCTAAAAAGTCATCAAAATAGGATTCCCACCTCTTCTGCTACCAAGAATGAACCCACACTTGACAGAATAGAGAAGAGGGTAAACCACAGATTCATAGAATGGTTTAGGTTGAAAAGGACCTTAAAGATCATCAAGTTCCAAAATCCTGCCATGGAAAGGCAGAACTGGAGCTCCCCCAGTGGCAAATCTATTAACAAGAAATTCTTGTTCTGGTTCTATTGTGTAAACAAAATTATTTAGCTGTTTCAATACCATCAGCTCTGTGCTGTTAATTCCATAACCAACTCTTTGCAATTTCAGTCACACGTATCAGCCTGGTCTTTAGTATTGCTGGTATTATTGCTCAGAAAACAGTTTGTAAACCCTTACAAACAATGCCCCTTGATTTTCTGAAAATAGGTGTATAACAATGCAATAATTAAATGGCATTTATTGCCTCTAAGTCATTCCATGATATTTAGAAAATGCTGGCAGTTCTGTTTTATTAGCATAGAAGTGTAGTGGATTGACACCTAGAACAGGATATAATACAAAGAAGTATTAGTCCATCTATCTGGAGAAGGGTGTTTTAGATCCAAAATAATCACAGTAACTATAAGCCAAAGTTCTGACATGCAGAAAAGAGGAGACAAAAAAAAAGTTATTAAAAGATATCAGGAAGAAGTAGATCTCTGAATGACTACTTGTGACAATAACACGCTCGATTTTTTTGAACATGTAGTTATTTGTTCAATAATATAAGGAAGGAAATTATTCAACAGTTGCAAAAATCATGCAAGAAGGTTTTCCCTGATACAGTCTATAAAACATTGATGGAAATATTCATCCTATGTCAAAGAGCAGCTTCTAGCAAGACACAAATAACTGAAAAATAGAAAATGCTAGGAATCAGCAGTCATGAAACATTAACTAAGTAACAAATTTAAACTGATAGTTGCAAATGACTGTTGAAAATGATGGCAAATGTATTTTCATTACCTTCTGTTTGTTTACCACTATATTAAATTTCAGGAACAGAAAGCTCTATTTAATCTTTATTAGTTATTTCCATATTTGTAAGGCTTAAACATTGATCTTAAAAAGCAAACATATAGGAAATGTTGTTTGTGAACAAACAGAGGTTCCTAAATTTATATAAGCTTTGCTTACACAAGTGCAGCAGACAAGTTTTCAACAAGCTGGAAGTAAATGTGAGAACGGTCAGCAAGTCTGGAAAAAGAAAAATCTCAAGTAGCAATTTTGGTGTCTAAACAAAGCTTAACAGTCTGTATTTTGGTATGTTTGTATTGTATACATATATGAATAGCCTTTTTAAAAGACTGTATCTATCCCAGACATACCCTGTTTCTTCCTTGAAATATCCCAAGTAAGATCATTATGAGGTTTGAGTAATTTTCAATTGCTCTGACAGAAAGAAAAAGCACCACCGATTTTGAAGCATATATTTCTTTCCCTTTTGTTTCCACAACATGTTTATGGGGTGCCCAGGCAGAACCTAGGTAAATTTAAAACTAGACATGCCTGAACAGATCACTTCTCTGCTGCAATTGCATGTGTTTTCATAGATCTCACCATGCCACTGAATCATAGAATCTAGAATGAATGGTTTAGGTTGGAAGAGACCTTAAAGATCATCTAGTTCCAATCACCATGCCATGGGCAGGGACACTTTCCACAAGACCAGTTTGCTCAAAGCCTCATCCAAACCAGCCAGGGATGGAGCATGCACAACTTCTTTGGGCAACCTGTTCCAGTGCCTCATCACTGTTGCAGTACAGAATTTCTTCCAAATATCTAATCTAAGTCTACCCTCTTTGATTTTAAAGCCATTACCCCTCACCCTATCATTGCACTCCCTGATAAAGAGTCCCTCCCCATCTTTCCTGGAGGCCCTCTTTAAATACTGGAAGGGTGCTATAAGGTGTCCCCAGAGCTTTCTTTACTCCAGGCTGAACAACCCCAACTCTCTCAGCCTGCCCTCATAGTGGAGTGGCTCCAGCCACTCTTTATGCCCCTCCTCTCAACCTACTTGACCAGGTCCATGTCTTTCTTATGCTGGGGGTTCCAGAACTGCACAGACTGCTTTAGGTGGAGTCTCACCAGAGCAGAGTAGAGGGGGGGAATCACCTTTATCGACCCGCTGGCCATGCTGCTTTTGATGCAGCCCAGGATGCGATAGGCTTTCTGGGCTGCACACACACATTTCTGCCTCATATTCTGTTTTTCATCCATCAATATCCATAGTTCCTTCTCCACAGGGCTTGACTCAATCCACTCATCTTCCAGCCTGCATCCATGTTTGACAATGCCCCAGTCCAGGTGCTGGGCTTTATGGTTGGCCTGGTTGAACTTCATGAGATTTCCACACGCCCACCTCTCAAGCCTGTCAAGGTTCCTCTACACGGCATCCCTTCCCTTAACCACATCACTGATCTTGGTACCATATGCAAACTTCCTGAAGGTGCTCTCAATCTCACTGTCCATGTACTCAACAAAGACACTAAATAATACTAGTCCCCTGAGGGACACCACTCATTGCTGGTGTCCGCTCAACCACTTGGCTGCAACTCTTGGAGCATGACCATCCAGCTAACTCCTTATCCACTGAGCGGTCCAGTCATCAAATCTATGTCTGCCCAATTCAGAGACAAGGATACTATGTGGAACAGTATCAAAAGCTTTGCACAAATACTATCAATAAAGCTGAATTTCGGTTAGATATTCTTTATCTAATGTCCTGATTTATCAGGCTTACAAATCAAAGCAAATAGTTGTTGCATCCTATTTTATAAGAATTCTTAGGAAGATTTAGTCCTTCACAACTCTCTTCAAGCGTTTTTGCAGACTACCCTAGAAAAGATACATATAAGAGGGCAATTGCTATTCTAACAAATAAAATTGATTTTTACTTCTTCTGTCTTCCAAATTTAAGGCTAAAACAAATAGATTCCTATCTGGGGCAAACCAAGGCATTTGCATTTACATTACAGATTGGTAGATAGAGAGATACAGAGTTCTAGCTGTGCATTTGCAGTATTACACAAATTTTAGCTTAATAATTAAGAAAGAAATCCTTCTCCTTAAAGTTATTTTTGTCAAGAAGTTGCCATATTCACCAAGCTAATAGCTCCTTACTATAATACAGGAAACTGAAGACAACACAGTGTTAATCATCTTTAGAGACAATTATAAAAATATGACTGAAGAATTAAGTGACAGCCAGGAAGTTATCTTTCTATGTGCATACAATAATTTCTTATATATACTGGAAATTCAAAAAATCTATGTTGCTGCATTCTTTTCCTCTTCTCCATTGGCTGCTGACAGCCATCTTCTTTCTCTCCTTTATTTCAGATTCAAGTCTTGGGGTTACCATCTCCTCTCCTTTCTTATTCACATGGCCATGTTATTACCTGCTTTCTATTCCAAAACAATGCAAATTCTTCCCTTCATTTCAACAGAACAGCCACATTCATTTTCAGTTTCTTAATACTTTCTGACTTTACTCACAACATGTCCTATTGGTTTGAAAATACGCTCCATTTCACTTGGTCCCAAACATAAATGACAGTATTGTTGGCCCAATTCAGTCAATAACAAATTGAGTTCCATTACAGGCTATCACAAATCACTGCATCTTCTCTTCTAATCTATCCTTGCCACATATATTGCCTTCACAACACTGTTATCCGCCATCCTAACTTGAAGTATTTTATTTTGGGCTTTCAACTTAATCTTCAAATCAAAGCATTTTAGAATTTAAAAATATCAAACACAAAAAAAACCATACATAGAAAGGCATCATTAATACTCCAGGGTTCAACTGTCAGTCATGATGAGAAAGCGAAAACAAATAATTTCTTGCCCAATTTACTCCACCTTAAGCCTACACCTTAATTGGATTTGAAAGCTTGAACTATACTGGAGGTATCATTTAAACTTGCAGTTGAAGTCTTCCAGATGGTTAAACTTCTTTATTATTACAGAATCTTAGATTTTTAAAGTGATTGAAAGTGCCATCTATTCCAGACCTAATGTATGTCTCAGTTTGTGCTGTCACCACCATCCTTGCATTAATTAATACAAAGCTCTCCTGAAAGTTCAGAAGCAGTGATTGTCTGATAACCAAGAACTTTGCCAATACTTTTGGAACTTTTTAGCCTGCTAAGTTTAAGAGACAAGACTATCAAAGAAATCCCAAATTAGGACAGTTCTGCAACAGGATTCATTTATTATGCTGCTTTTATTGCTGAAGAACAAGAACCTTAAGAAATTTCTACAGTTGTCTTAGAAATCATATCTAAATTACAATAAATCTATGTTAAAAGTACCCTTTATCTTCTCTTCTCTTTTTGCTTTCCACAATATTTTGCTTGTAGAACATGCCTTAGCTAGAATTAAATACGGACCTCAAAGATCCAATATCTGTTCTTTTTTCTGATGTGAATTGATTATATAGCTTTGTGTAAATTCCCAGTCTGTATGGAGTCTATATAAACACCAATACCTCAAAAATATGCTGGACTAATAATATTGTAGTATACCTGTCAATCACAAGTATACAAAACAGTAGATTTCTCTTGGTCATAGTCTGTCATAGCAAAGCCATTTATAACAGCAGAGCTGTATCACAAGGTGGGAGAAAGACAGTAGATGATACAGCTGGAGACATCAGTAGTCACTTTTCCCTGTAATCATAACACAATTGAATGAAAAAAAAAAAAATTGTAATTGACCTTCCTTTCATACCACTTTGTTCAAATCACACCTCTACTTCCGATTCCTAATACTATTAGTTAGTTTTTTAAATTTCCTTATACACCAACAAACACTATGTCTATTCTATTGTACCCTCTTCTAGTCTTCTAGCAAGTCCAATATGCTCCACACTGACCACAGCTCATACTCCCTGACATTCACTTTACTCATGATGGAAGCTGTATGACTGCAGCTTCTTAAGAGAAGGATGTGACCTTAAGAAGCTTTTACTAGCTTTGGTAAGAATGGGATTTTTAATGACTCATCAAGCAAAGAGGAAAAGAAAAATAAGAGGGTGCCTGTAATTTTAAATAGGTAATAATTTGGTAACTAACACAAGCAATCAGCACACGGAAGACAGAAGCATGAATCCCTGCAAGCATACAGTTTTGTAATATAGCCTTGTATTTTGCTAACTACATGGCCCAACAAAAAGGAGGCAGCCATTAGCAGAAAACATACAGTGAGGCTCATGCAGATTTTATTATCTATTTCTACAGACCCCATAAACGATATAGCATGGCCAACCACAGGGGGAACACAAGAAGTAATAAACCCACTCACTGCAGGTGACACAACAGAAGGAAAGGCACAGTGGGCCAAAAACACAGTAACATAAAGAGATATCAACCATGCTCCGTATCCCAACATAGCCAGGCACAAATCAATCCAACAAATACCAGAAAGATGTATTACCCAATCCATTATTCTTGACTCCACAAAACTTCTCACAAACCCCTCCTGCAGCACCTTGCAGCAGCTCCTAACAACAGGAACAGCAACTCCCAACAGCAGATCTCAATAAAGAGCTCTATTGGCCTTTTATCTCCACCCTCTAATCACCACCTAAATGACAGCTGTTTCTCATCATTTCAGGGTGTGCTTGGCCTGGCCTCCCCTCCTGGAGGGCCTTCTCACAACAGAGGGGGCCCATCCCTCACATCAAGGTCTGGCATGGCATGTGTCCCCGCCACTCAACACCTACTGGGTTGCTGCCAGCAGTGGAGCTAAAAGATCTTCTTGGTGGCAAACCCAGAGGTCAACCCAGTCTTGCCCTTGATTCCAACAGGAGGCACCAGGGCAGCCTTAGCCCCTTTTACTTGGTTGTGAAATTCATCCAGGTGTCAAGTTCCCTTCAGGGCTTGGGGTTCAGACTCCAGCACTTCACCTTGTCATAGCTATTAAGAGATCATAAGCTTTGTATTGAATTTAGAGGACCTCAGCAGTGGGATTTGACAAGTCTTCTCTATCTGAAGGATTGTTTACCAGCTTGTAGAGCTTTACATTACTTGGTTTAGCTGTAACAGCAACTTTTTTTAATTGATCAGGCCTCAGTGACTAATTTGTTTTACTTTTATCTTTGTACGGCACTACCAGAACCCACAGCTATAAATAACTCACAAATGGTCAGTTAAAGAAATGCACACTGTAAACAGGACAAAACTGGTTTTACGGACAACAAAAAGAACAAAGAAATAATATCTAACATATATAAAAGGCACCATATATAGAAAATTTGGAGCTGTAAGGCAATGAAAAAAAAAGATAGAGATGTAAAGCATGTTACTAAACATATAAAAGTGATCCCAAGTGAATCCTGTATTGAAGAAGAAACTAACATCGACAACATCATATTCCTCCCCGAAGAGGACATCAGAAGCTGGCAGCTTACACCATTACTCTCATCAGTAGCCCGAAGACTTCTGCATCAAATCTGGGACAGAGCACTCATGGGCATCCATGATTAGACAGATGCAAATAAGAGTCATCAGATATTCATACAATTTTTTGACCACTCCTTTTTATGTTTAAGTACAGGATGCTGTTCTTAAAAATATGTAATTTTTAATTCCCTTAGAATGCTAATAATAAATTCCACTCAGGTATTTATTGTGTGATTTACAATGCTAGAATCTGAACTGAATTAATTTTATGTTCAGCTAGATGTATATATATGACTCTATAAAGCAAAGAATTATGGAAATTACCTCTAATTAAATGTACTTATATGAAGCAGTATTTTGGTTTACATCATATGGCAGCGCATCATGAAACAAGACTACTTGACTGTCACTTTATTTTCATGTACAATATTACTATCATAAAAGTAAAAAAAAATAAAAGTATATATGAACTGCTAGTATAAAATAATTTACCTTTATGCCTATAGCCAGGTTGACAGCACGCATAGCATTCACAAGTATCAAACAGTTGTGCAGAAGCTGTTCAGGAGTTTTTGGATTAGTATACATCCTTACAAAGTGAGTAGCAATCTAGAGAAGACAAAGAAATTCAACTTTTGATCTTCCACCAAGCAAAATTACTATACTTGTATTTTCACTCTTTCAGCAATCCATAAGATCTAAATTTCAAACTAAATTTCCCTATTAAGAATATATTCAGAAATAAAGAAAAATTAATACTGAAATAGTCACTCTAGACTTATTAAATGTTGGGCTTTTTTGTCTTTTTAAAAACCACGTAAGCCAACAGTTCCAGAGGAAAATAAGGCCTGGATAAATCTACTTACATTAATAAACTGTATAAAACTTGCACAAAACTAAGAAAAGTCCTTACCAAATATGGACAATAAGCTGCCAGCTGTGCTGCCAATACCAGACCGTCTAGAAGATCTCGGTCAAAATTCACTATCCATCTCATTGGTGGTACTCCACCTGTTTCAAAAACAAAGCAAGATGAATTAGACTCTTCTGCTCTGAGATGCCTAGTTATATTCTAGATAGATAAAATGGCTATTTGAAATGACTGAATAGAAGAACAGAAAAAGGAAACGTCTGTTCACATGTCGAATTTCCCAGACATAATCCTCTTCCAGAGCCATTGCTGAAAACATGAAAAATCTCACACAGAATATTGTAGCTACTATTCATGCCCTCTGATACAGCATGCAAGAGTATTCATCACAATGGAAGGGAAAGAATGGAAACTACACTTAACCTCACAGATTAGGAACCTAAACATGTAAATTATTTTTATTTTTATAGGCCTAACATTCATAGGGCTACTGAAACTCATGCAAATATGCACAAATTCTTTAAAGCTGCAATGTTTAAGCACATTAGAAGAAAAAGGTTATTGATTTTCCTTATGGTCTTATTAAATTATTTGGCAAAAATGCAATATAAATGAAAGCTAACAACTCAGTTCCTGCAGCTTCTACAATTGCTCTGTAAAGGCCTAAGCCTCACAAGGTCACATTATTTTCTATATTTCTGCTGGTTTTTTTTAAAATAAAACTGATTATTAAGAAAGTAAACATAGTTCATTTATTAGCATTTCCTATTTGAAGCATTCAGTATCTTAGCTATTTAACACAGCATTTAAACAACAGACTAGTTATTAAGCATCATAATACATCATAGGAATAATACAGTAATTTGAAAACTGTCAACCTGATATAAAGTTACTGACATACCAACGACTACATGTTTTAAATCACTGCCTATACCCAATTACTGGTACTTTACTCTCTAGATAATAGGCACTTTGTAAAGCATTAACACATACAAGCTGATCCTTTTTTAAAGGAGAGCAATCTGGTCACAAATATTCAAGTAGTGAGTTACGTCTTCTCTGTTGCATTATTTGCAGTTTCTTCCAACTTCTATTGTAAAAATACCTACTGCTTAATTTTCTTTGTTTTTGTTCCTGTCTCAGTTTCAAGCTCCCAAATTTAAGGAATGTTTTGGACTGCAGCCACTGGCAAGGTTTTTCAGACAGACTGGGATCACGCTTTCTTATATAGGACAAATTAAATAGCTTTTATTTCACTATCTATGTTTGATATTACGTGTAATTCCAAAATTGTAATTAGTGACAGGGAAAAAGCAGCTAGAGATGCTGCTGCTAATGTCAGATCAGAATTTATCAACATCAATTCAAGTAATTTCAATTGGTCCTCTACAAAGTGCAGTTAAATCAGATTTGCAATGATGGTGTCATCACTGGTACCAAGTAGGAGCTGCCTACGGCTCCTCTGTTAGAGCCGGCTGGCTAAATTTAATCTGTAGCTGAGGGATGTGTGCAGCATAGGCCTGCACCTACTCAAGTTAAGTTGATCACTTGTCTCCATTATGTACAATCATCTTCCTGTCAGGATCACTACAACATATCAATAGTTTGGTATATTTATATCATTTGGAGAGAAAACACCAAAACCAGAAGTATTTTTCACTATCGAGTACTTTGTGAGGAAGTATTTGTTACAGCTTCAGGATTGTATTTTGCTGATCTTGAAAGGAAAAAAAAATACAAACATAGAGATGAATCAAGTCTTCCATTAGCGATCCAAAATTGCATTTGAGGTACAGGTCAAAAAGAATTATTTAGAAGACAACTCTGTACAGGACTTCTTATGATATGACATGCAAAAAAAGTAGACATTTAGAGAAAAAAACCCACCATACTCTGTAGTCAAAGATGCTTCTTTGTGCCGTGAGCAACAAATAAAGAGCCACAGAAGGACAGTACGCTATCAACAAAGATACTATAGTGAAACAACCTTAAAACCTGCTGCTTTTAGTAGCAATCAGTTCAGACTTTTTAAAATCTCATGCTCATGTACAATAATGTGGGAATAAAGATGCTGTTTAGTCTAATTTACTTAGCACTAGAGATTTAACATTAATTCTGAAAAATACTGTCAAGCAGGCTGCTAGAGATTATTTCTTTAACTGCTACAATAAACATTCTGCTGCAGTGGAAAAAAAGTGCATCAAAAACTCAATGGAAAAGTAATTACAATATGAATGACTAATTACACATTAAAAAAGAGTAATTCAACCTGTAACAAACTCCTGTACCGTATTCTAAGCAAAATCTGTGTTTCATGATTCTTTTTGTTCTTTCATAGAAGAATACAGATGCCTGAGCATCTGAAAGCTTGTGTCTATAATTTCACATCAACTATTTGCAGATACTTCAGCATATTCGTATAGTTCTAGTAAGAAAGAATAGGAGCAGATGCTGTACAAGCTTACGAGCAAAGGCATGTAAATTCATCTAACTTAACGCTGTGACACTGACAATGGTTTTAGTTTACCACTTCTTCAGTGCGGTGATGTTTAGGCTTAGTCCAAAAGCCCTTATTTCCCCCTGTTTTTTGCTGTAAAGTGACTTCCAATATTGATAGGTCAATGAGTTTGAAAGCTAACGGCAAGCGCTGTCCACACCTAGTGCTCTACCTCACCACACTATTCAGTCTCTTCCCACCATTCTCTGTTTATACATCCAGTTAGATTCAACAAGATGGGTTTTCACTACAGTATGATCTTGGTTGTAAATAGGTGTAACTTTAGCCTACATCTTCCCTGCCTCTCTCTCACCCCCCCAAACTTACCTGCCATATCAGAAGACAGATGGAAATCTTACTATAAATGATTGAACATATACAATATGTTCTATCCTATATTAATTACATTAATAATTACACTGTTCTTAAAACTGTCTTGTCTCTGCTGTGATGTCCTAAATTGTTTTTGTTTCATTTTCATTATTAAAAAAATAGAAGAATTTACTTGAAAAGAGAAACAAAAACCTCATTGCTCCCGTTTACAAAAACCAGCAAGTTTCTTCTAGAACAATCAAACAAAACTGACTGTCTATAAAATCTCATTTTCTGAAGACAGTTTTAATTCAGTTTAGGCTGTCATTTCATTAATCTGATCAGAAAGAAAATTACAATCGATTTACATGTTACTCTAATACACTAGGTGTATTTTCAGTTAAAAATATAAAAACAGTATTTAAAAGAATATTAGAATGAATATTTCATTTTCTCTAAGTTTTCAGATCAGAATTAAAACAATCATTTATAAATTTATAAAGAAAACAAATATTTCACCATGTCACAATTATTTTCTTTCCTATTGTTTAACTGAAACCACTCTTTTTCAAGTAGAAAACTCAACGTTAGAGGGTCCTTGATAATTCTGGAGGGCAAGGCACCAAACATGAATATCTCCCTGTTACCTATGACAGGAACAGAACACAGTAAATAAGGGCCTTAACATCTAAATTAGGATAGTATTAATTTTAAAGAAATTCAGACAATGTAGACAAAATGTCGACAATAGGAGACATTAATTTCATCCAAACTCCTTGGTAAATTGTTCATATTTTTTTCAGAAGTATGTAGTCACTGCAAAAACAAATACTTTAAAAATAGAAAAACATATTTTTTAAAGCTTGCTTTCTTCCTAAAAAGTCTTTCTAATATAAATCCACCATTTTATTCACCATAGTTGGGACCCATAAATTTCAATAATCTTTCTGAGTTTTGTAATTGTTTTTTTTAATTAATAGAACTCAGACTCACTCTCGGCACACAATATTAACATTTTTAATATGTCACTATTTTTGTATTTCTAACTTTTCAAGATTAACTATTTCTGCTTTCATTTTAAATTAGGTCCAATATTGAATTGTTCTTCTGGTTAGTCATCTAGATTGATTTGCTCAGCCTGGTTATGGAAACTCATTAAACCAGATGCTTTGATCAAAAAATAAATTTTATCCTTTACCCTCTTTTAATTTTAAAGCTTGCTTTAAGCATACTATTAGCTACTTTTAGCCTTCCAGTGGGAATATTACTTCAGTGTTCTTAAGCAATACCAGTTGTCCCTAGTACCTATGTACTTTATTTTATTTCCACTAATCCTTTCTTTCATGCTTGTAAAATTTTCTGCATGGCAGGAAATGGGTGTGGGATCAAAGATGTCTTAAAAAGAAAGGACAAACCATTTCCTTATTTTCAATCTGGATCACACCAATCCAGCTTATCGCACAGCTACATAAATGTCTGTGCCACTGGAAATAAAACATGGTACCATTACTGTTTTTAAAAAAATCATTTATTGCACTACAGCTTTATAGCCTATGTAAATTTAGAGCATGAAGAAAAAAACCCCCATGAAATGACCATTTTGGCTAATTAAATACTTTTATATTTTTTGTCGTTTTCTACTATCAATCAAACTACTTAACTGAAATGCTGTGAATAAATTAGCCAGAAAACATAATGAATTTTCCTAATTACATCAAATCTAGCAGAAAATCTGCCAGCTAACCACTCTACAATAATTAAGTTTTTAAATACAATTACTCAGTAGAAATAAACAATGGAAATTTGAAGTCTTACTCAGGATACCTCTTTTCCTCTAAGCATACTAATTTATTAAATTCTATTATTTGTAATACCACTTCTTGGAAAAAAAAATACTAACGGATCTTTAAGATAAAGATTCTCAACCAACGATGTGATGAAAATCTGACTGATGAGTGTCATAGGCCAAAAATAGTTTAAAACACGAACGATAACTCTCTGTGGTTGAAGGGAGGGGAGAGGAAATTGTCCAAAATTGAGGTTCTGAATCAAGACAGATTCCTGCTACTTGCTAGCTGCACCCCACAGGGGCTGGTTGCAAATTTTGACACCACCTAGACTAAAGCAGTGTGTTCTGAATTCTCCCATTACTGAAGAGGCACCGATTAGGCTGATCACAAGTTGTGCTTCTGCACATAGACTATTTAGATTGAGCAAATGGGGGATTCTGGAGTTACGGAAAGAGGCAAAAAAGAAACATTCCCAAAGCGAAGCAGTGGTCTTGAAGAGACAACAGAGAACTGGAAAGAAGGTGAAGAAGTCCCTAACTGGAGGAAAGATCTCGGAAGTGGGAGAAGACCTGAAGATCAGAAAGATGCATCGAGACAAATTCCAGCAGATGCCCAGCAACTTTGGAGAGCGATGCCTGGGACAGGTAACTATGAGCAGCATGAACTGACACAACTTTTGCCTGTTCTTCTCAGACCAGTAGTAACCTCCCTGCCAGAGAGGAAATTTGAGACCTTTTGAACATAGAGCTGTGTGGAGCAATAAGTGTGTGAAATTATCAAATAGAAAAAGATCTCTGACCTTGCTTGTTCTTCAATAAACCCCAGTATTCTGATCAATCACAGGCTGTTGTTTACACTGTCTCATCCATGACAACAGGTGAAAACATTTCATAAAAGCAAATAATCAAGCAGGATTAACTTGAAGTGGATTTGCAGTCACTCTTATGTAGCACACTCAGACATTTACTACAGTTATGGAAAGCTAAAATATACTGCAAGAGGCCTCTGTAAGTGATATAAAATGAGAGTAGTTTTGTTTCAGTTGTTGATCCCACTCAAAATTGAAGGAAGTAATGTTCATACTCAATGCAGTGATTTGGGACTAGCTCAATTCCTGTACTTACTAATTTTAATAGGCAGTTTTATTATTAACTTGCAATGGTATTATAAAAAAAACAAAACACAACTAAAACCAACCAACCAACCTAAACAACAGTACAAAATCATTGGCAAGCCATCTTCTTTCTGGTAGAGGAACACTGTTTAGCCCCCACCAAAAAAAAAAGACACTTAAACAATTTTTCAACCACACACATCACATGACTTCCATATTGTAAAAAAATTACCATGAAAAATTACCATTAATCTTAAAAGAAAAATTCCAAGAGAAAAGAAAAAACACTTGAAGTACCAAAGTATGATGTATTAGTATTATCTGGATAAGACCACCATCCAGAAAGAATCAAATGGTCTTATACCAACCGTTAAACCTCTTAAAGGATCAGATTTGGTTTAATCTACTAAATTTAAGAGTTATTTTATATAAAAAAGTAAGAATAGCAATAAATCTTTAAAGAAAGTACTGTATTTCTCGTGAAGCTGTTCTGCTGTTTTCACAAGCAATAAAAAATTCTTGCAACAGTTTGCAAAATGAACTGATCTATATCTAAGGAGGCACAGCAAACATCTTCAAAAATGATAAACATAGCCACAAACAATTATTTCCAAATTCTGAGTTACTGAAAGTCAGAAAAAAAAAAAAAAATAGTGTTAGGCTAATATAAACCTTCCAAATAAACCTAACACATTCACATCAAAATCTTGAAGCTTATGACTTTTAATGATCAAAGGTATGAAATGGCACTTAATAGGAAATTAATATATTACACTACGGAACTACAAAGGAAAAGTAACAACTGAATGATGATATGACAACAGTCTATAGAAGTAGACATGACATTGATAATGGGAACCAGACATTATTTTTATATAGCTCAGTGGAATACACAAATCTGTCGGTAAAGGAAGTACCAAAATACAGTATTAAACAAAAAACTCAGAACAAAATATTTTCCATACAATACAGATTTTAAACTTATTTACTGCTTCACAATGGTGCAATGCTAGAAGTTTGCACAGGTTAAAAATTAAGCAAATTCAAAGAATGAAAGCTTACTACAACTTTACAGAAGTACCTCCTCCGTATTAGTAGTCTTGAATTTCAAATCAGGAAGTCTCAGAGTATGTATAAAGAAAGTATTGCCATGTTTTTGCACTGTTACTCACCTCTAAGCATTTTCTATTGGAGTTAAAATACTGAGATAGACAGACATTTAAACTACCACAGTTATGTCCTTTTTAATGCAAATTACTGCAGTAATAATAGTTTATAATAGTATATAACTACTTCCTATTTTTGGATCTGAAAATCTCTGGAGCTGGAACTAATCTATGGCTATAATAACACCTATAGTCCTGCTTTAATATCTTAAATCTGGTATCGAATAATACAAACATTTACAGAATAAATATGTAGCAATAACCTTTTCTGTAAGTGCTGACATTAGAACCAGGACAAGGTTTAAAATTATGGTACTGAAGTATACAATACAAAGTGTAAGAAGCTTTTCTTACGAGATGAGGGGAAATAAGCTTTTGAATGTTCTTTGAAAAAAGGGTATTATGCTTTTTCCTAAAATGGATTAAGACTAACAGAATGATAATGTATCTACCTCCAGCACATACACCATGTGAGGCTACGTTTATCTTAACGTGGAAAACAGTAAGTCTTTTATTAGAGATTTTTAGACAAATAACAGTTCCTACTTCAGGCAGGTTGCAACAATTCTTGCTCATCAAAATTGATAATTATTCTTCTAAGAACTCCTGAAATGTCAGGAATAGATCGATTTAATACCACTGTCAATTTATAATAATTCTAAGCAAAAAAGTTCAAGAAGCACCACATGGGGCAATAACAGAAGAATTGATACACTGGGGATATGTTTCATTTATTCCCATCTGTTGCAGAAGACTTTTACCCTGAGGCATGAACATTTATCTTTCTGCTCCTAATAAAACTTTCCAATCATCTTTTGCTATCTACAGAGTTCTGTTTTATTTTCACTGATGTTTACCCCAAATATCTTAAATTGACAAATTCCTTAGGTTTTTATGCAACACATAAGAATAGTATTACCTTGTATCACTCTCCATTTAGTTGCTTTCAACAGAAAGCTTCCATTTGTAAAGAAAATCAATTTTAAAATCACTGGTACCACTGTATCACATTCAGTACTACTGAATGGTAGTAAAACCCTCTAGATTAAAACTTCGCCTTCAATACTATTTTTTTCATCATGACATTTCACTTAGAGATCACTTTGATTTAAAGGCAATAAATCACAGCAATTCATTACAGCATACTTGGCTTCTATACTGGCTTCAGAACGAATACTATAATCCTTGCATCACCTTATTTAGTCAAAAAAAAACCCAAAAAAACTTAAATCGTGAGTTCCATTGAGAACAGTATTTGATACTTCTAATGAGTTAATAAAACCTTTTTCAAACTTCATAGGCTGAAATATGTTTTCTTCTCATAAAAGATCTGAAGCTGTATTACTAAATCCACAGCTATACCATACTCAATCTACATATTTAGTACACACTCTAGAAGCGGTATTATTTACACAGATAATCAGAAAGATTACACTTACTCCAATTAGCACAGTAACACTGCGAAGCACCTAGTTTCACTGGAAGTAGAATATCTGTCTACGGATCTCAAAGTGTATTGCAAGTAAGGAAACAAAATTTCTTCCTAAATATTTATCAGATTATTCCTATTTAGGTAATGTAGGTTATTGAGGGTCAACATATACATACAAACATATATACCTTTTCATATATAAGCATACATGTCTACATACACATATATGTATGCGTATGCATATACATGACACAGAAATATACACACTCACAGATATGTATGTGGACCTAAGAGTTAGGGTGAGTTTTTTTGAAAGATCTTTTTAAGCAGTTTTCCAGATATGAACACTTTGAATCATTTCAATACAGGCCTCCAAGGACTACTCTTCTTCACACTTTTATTTCCCTGAAGTTGCATAATGCCAGCTGATACAAAGCAATAAAACCATACAAAACAAATATTTTTATACTACTCCAAAGTCTAAAAAGCTAAATTAAACACGGAGTTTCGCTTATTTCTCAACTTCTTATGAACTTGAACTCATGAAAATAATTCTTTTTCTCTTCTCTGTTAAATGAAATCCTGACATGATCTTGTGGAGTTTTCAGCTATAGGGAGTGTGAGATGATGCAATTCTTAAAAATGAAAAAATTTAAATTCACATTTATATATTATGTTTCATTCTTATATTCCAACGTGCAAATAAGGAAATATAACACAGATAAATGGTTTAACACTGCGACAATTTATAGTTCAGGAAATAATTTCCAGGATTTATCACTGAAGAACAATGGTCTCATATTTTGTTGGAAGTCAGACTTAACGATACTCATCACAGCAGTTCATTAAATAGCCACATCACCTTCTTTAATTTATCTTTTTATCAAGTGCGTAAAAAGTAAGATTTGTTCTTTGGGAAAATCCTGTCTTCAGCAATTTTAACTGAAAGAAATCTCACATGAAATTACATAAGATTCTTCACTTCTACCGTGCAAAGATTAAAAAGTATCCTTTAGCTCTTGTTTCTCTATTGTCTCTAAGTAGTATCAAATTGAGAAGAAAGAATCAACAGATTCCATAAACACCCTTCCTAAAAACTGGGGAAAGAATGGAGAGAGGAGAAAAAAATCATGAAAACAAGGGAAAGAAAATAATGTGCTTTTAATTGCTATACTAGAAACAACCCTAAGTAAAAGCTCTACAGAATCAGTTTTAAAATTAACAAGAAATCTACTTCTCATATAATTTTGTGAAGACATGTCATCTCACACTAAAATCTCTGCTTCCTCAACCTTTTTACCGTAGATGCCATGAAAAATTGATACCAAAATTTTTTTAAAAAAAAATCAATTTAATAAAAAAAACAAATACCCCAACTCACTCACACTGAAGTGGCTAAAAAGCATCAAAACCATAATTTCTGTATGTGAGAGTAAGAATCTTGAGAAATGCTACTATGCCTAACATTGTCAGGCAATTCCAGCACCAATGCACTGGATTAGCACTTCTCTTTCCCCTTAAGCAGAATTTCCATTCTAAGCAGATTTTCCAATGGAATGAATGTAGATGTATCTGCTCTGGAAGCAGCTCTTAAATCTCCAATCTGATTGTTTATCAATCATCATCTCAAGTGGGTTGTTCAGAGACCACTAGAGGGACCTTGTTCAAGTCAGCATTATGGAGGAAAGAGATGCCATCCAGAATCTTGAGAGGCGGGCTCATGCAAACCTCATTAAGTTCAAACAGGCCAACTGTAAGGTCGAGCACCTGGGCCGTGGCAATCTCAAATATGTATACAGACTCAGACATAAGTGGATTGAGAGAAGCCCTGTGAAGAAGGAGCAAGGGATATTGATGGATGAAAAAAGGAATATGAGGCAGCAATGTGTGCGTGCAGCTCAGAAAGCACATTGCATCCTGGGTTGCATCAAAAGAAGTGTGGCCAGCAGGTCAAGGAAGGTGATTCTCCTCCTCTACTCTGCTCTAGTGAAATCCCACCTGGAGTAGTGTGTTCAGCTTTGAAGCCCTCAACATATAAAAGGCATGGGCCTGTTAAAGCAGGTCCAGAGGAGGGTCACAAAGATGATAGGGAGGTTGAAGCACCTCCTCTATGAGGACAGGCTGAGAGAGTTTGGGTTGTTCAGCCTGGAGAAAAAAAGGCTCCAAGAAGACCGTATAGTGGCCTCCCAGTACTTAAGGGGGGCCTTCAGGAAAGATGAGAAGGGATTCTTTATCAGGGAGTACAGTGATAGGGTGAAAGGTAATGTCTTTAAACTGAAAGAGAACAGATTTAGATATTAGGGAGGAAATTCTGCAGTATGAGGACAGTGAGGCACTGGAACAGGTTGCCCAGAGAAGCTGTGGATGTCTCCTCCTTGCAAGTGCTCAAGGCCACGTTGGACGAGGCTTTGAGCAACCTGACCCAATGGAAAGTGTTCCTGCCCAAGGCAGGAGCATTGGAACTAGATGATCTTTAAGGTCTCTTCCAACAAAAAACATTCTATGATGATATTGTTCAATTTACTGGCTGTTACATTCTCTTGCATACTTTTATATTAAGCATAGAATATGTTTAATATTTTAAAATATCTTATTTTCCAAAATATTATTTTGGAAATATGTCTTTTTCACCATGACAATAATCATAATTAACAAGGAAGCGACATCCAGCTTCTCAGGTGGCAATTTAATTCACTAATTTGCAAAATTTTCTTCTGCTCAAGCACAGGTTTTGAATTATGGCATTCCAATACTCTAGCAACTTTTCAAAGGTTTTTTCCTGACTCTCTTTTTTTCATACTATTAGTAACTAATCCATGAGAGAGAAGTGTTGAAAGGCAACGTGAATGAATGGTAGAAGGTAAACTGAAAATTTATTACACTCAAACCATTCCTCCTCTTCTATCATTAGTAATGCCCATATAATGACTTAAGTGGACACTGAATTACGTATTTCATATATAATTAAGATCTCAGCAGAATAGGCAAAGCTGCATTTTGCACTTTTATAGTATTTGGTATCAAGTTTCAACATTGCTTTCCATTTTATGGTCAACAAGACATATTATAAGCCTGCCCTCCCAAAATGTATGCCAAGCTGCTTTTAAAACATTTATTTTTTAGTAGCAGCAAGGGCAGATAATGTAGAGGTGATAAACTTCTTGCTAATGTTCTCTAAGCTACTGAGATCTTAATTGTTGCAAGAGAAAAGTTCTGATAAATGACAGTCATCTTCCACTTTAGAAGGAAGCAATAAAAATGTATATTTAAAACCCCTCTGCACTGCAGTAGCTTACACTTGACTCACTATCACATTTCACATTAAGTAGCTTAGGTATCAAAGGAAAAACTAAGAAATGTAGCCTGGTTAGATCTTTATTTAATTAGTAGGAATGGATCACCCAACAGACTAGTTTGAGCTGAAAACAGCTCCATGGTCAAGTCATATTGCTAGTCAGGGTTAATTCTTTACTCAAAGCTGTGTTTGATTGATAATATGCAGGCACGTAACTATGAAGCAAAAAGTGGTACTTGCTCTCTGATCTGAACTGCAGCAAGAATAAGAGAACTATTCCTTCTCTTAAAATTAGTGATATTAAGCAAATAATAACAAAAATACAAAAATCAAGTACATTTGGGACTTTCAATTGGGTTATATGAACACTTACTATACTTTGATGTTTTTTTCTTATGACACTCAACTGGTCCTCTGAAAAACTATGTTTAAATGCTTAGTTTAAGGCTAACGTGATAAAAAGTGCCACAATATCAAAGTATAAATTTGGTGATTAACCTTAACAACATAAAATTTAAAGAATCAACAGTGTATCAGAATATCAAATCTGCTGAGATATGCAAGTTCTTCTCCAGTGTATGATCTTAAAAAACATATTAGTCCAATGACTCCCAAGATACATTACTGGTGACCAGCCTCCAGGCACACTCTGTGCCACTGACCATAATCTAATTTCAGTCCAAATCACTGTTCTCTTACCTAGCCTGTACTGCATCAATTTGTTTATGATGGTTTTACAGAGAAAATATACATAACCTCTGCCTTCTCATTCCAATCTTACACTTCTCTGAAAGCAGAAAAATATAATTAAGTGAAGTCATAAGAGAGAAGTGTAATGCAGATAAACGTCCCCTGGCAATAACCACAAAATTCATCTTCACCTGTGACCCAGAGCCAAATATGCAACCCGGTCTGCACAAACGAATACATTAACCTACTGAGTTATCTGTCTTATTAGCATGATTTAATAGAAGTTATTATTTTTTTCTTAAAACTCAAATATTGTAATTAGATCTTTCTTTTTGAGTGCAAATTTTGGGAAGCCTTTAAAATTAAATAATTGTAAAATATCTACTTTACAATTGCTGATAACCATATGACAACTCATTAAAAACCACCTCATTTTAATATTCTAATTTATTATGTACTCTTAGGTAAATAAACATTTTCAGTAATTGTCTCCTTAAACTGCATCATCAGCAGATACTCCACTTGGACTAAGCTGTTTTTTGCCCAGTAGTGTCCACTAGTTCTGCACCTTATGGTTCACATTCATTCTTATCCTCTTTAGATATTTTAACTCAATAAAAAGTTTAATGTTAAATAAGACGCATTTTGACAGTCATATTCTCCCTACAGAGTTCCTGCAGCCCAGAATAAGGCTAGCCATGCCTCAGCATCTAGGTTTTACCAGAGTCTACAATAGGGAGAACAGACAGTGGGGTTGAGGAACATACCCACGCAACATCTATGGTGAGCCACAATTCTGGCCAGTAGGTAGCCATGCTCTCTGCAAGTTGTCATCTATACACACGGGACTCAGATCTAACACCCAGCAGAGCAGAGTGCTTGCAAACCGTAAGAGAGCTCCACTAGGCACAGATAATAAGAAAATAATACATTGTAAATACACCTACTTACTGTAGGGCATGTTATTAAAGATCTTTAAGATAAAGATTTAGCTAGGGAAGCTGCCTGAGTTAATCATCAGATCAGCTTCTAACCACGAGCTGACAGCTAGAGATCTACTTCTATTGGATTTAAGGTGTATAGACCGACCTTTCAATCTTATCAGCCGAATTATTAAATACGTTTAAGAATATCTAGTGTAATTTGCTTCTGTACAGTCTAATGAGAAAAGCAAGATGATATTCAAAGCATATACAAGATAGAGAATATGCCCAAATGAGACTTACAGAGGATGATATGCAAATAGCTTATCCATAATTCAGGCAGATCAGAAATCACTCAAGGCAAAAATTACACTAGACAATCTTCTCCATATGTGGGTTAGGAGCCATTCTTAAGTTCTTTCCTAATCATCAACAGACTGCCCTTTCTTGGTGTTACCAACTTATCCAAAATTTAGTTGAAAGAGACAACGAAGTTAGGGTCAAGAAACAAAAAGTAGAAACCGTACAAGGCAACAGAAGTAATAATTACTACTGGCTGAGCGGTTTTATCAGATTTGAATATCAGAATGGCCTAGGTCAGTCTTAAATGGAACAGGTCATTTTGTCTAACCTTACTAAAGTGATCCTGAGGCATCAAACCGACCTTTCAAGTAGGATAGAATTTATAATGTGGAACCACGGTATCCATTATCTTCCTAAATGGCATTAGAATGAAGGCAATACAAAAATTATTCTGAAAATTCTGAAAAGCTAGCTCTCAAATGCAGCACTATAAGCACAATACTAACAACTGCATGTTACTATAAACAGGAAAATTGGGAGAAAATGGTTTCTCTTAGCACTTTCTTCTTGAGATCGTTAATGGAAAGAAGAAAATGAGAAGATTCACCACATTTCACCCTTTATTCCTAGTTAGAAACTGTAAGAACATAATGGAACATAGAAGATGTTTCATGAACAGTGCTAGTCAAAAGACGCTGATCTTGAAACACAGAAACACAAGGACAGAAAATGTGTATGGGTAGGCAATAACATATTCCCCAACAACATTTTCATTGGCTAGTTGTGAGGATATCTCAAAGAATAACAATTTTAAAAGTCTACAAAAGGAGTATTAGAAAGAAGAGTATAGTCAAAGAATTATTTCACCTTTTTGACAATCTTTCCATACAGTTTTCCGATTATTCTCATAATGTTTATTCAACCAAGTGAGGATGGTTCGTTCATAGGTAGAATATATGTTACTGGATAAAGGTTCTGAATTTATTCTTGGCATGTTCTGCACTCTTTCCAAGCCCGATGGATCAGTGATACTACGTGAAGAAACACGTGGAAGAATAAACACCTGAAATTAGAAATAGGGGTTTTAAGCACAAATTGTAAAAAGAACAATTTCAAGTTGAATGATAAAAACACCACTTCAAACTCAAAAGATTTTCTAATTTAGAAAATATTTAAGAGATTATACATTAGCATGAACATATAACACACGGGAACAGATTTGCTGAGGTTTTAGGGAATTCCTTTGCTTCCTTAAGCAAAATCTAGACTGAAGCTTCCAAATGGTCTGGGAGTCTGGAGAGGTCCCAGCTGCCTGGAAGCTCACAAACGTTCCAGTTTTTAGGAAGGGAAAAAGGGAAGATCCTGTTAATTACAGTCCTGTCAGTCTCACTTCAGAATCTGGTAAAATAATGGAGAAGGTTATTCTGGGAGTCGTTGAAGAACACTTGAGAGACAACATCGTTATTGGTCATAGCCAGCACAGGTTCACGAAGGTGAAGTCCTGCCTAACCAATTTCCTTTCATGGGAAGGTCACCTGCCTAAGACGACCAAGGGAAGTCAGTAGATTGGGTTTTTTTTTTATTTTAGCAAAACTTTTGATACTATCTTTCAGTATCCTTCTGGACAAAATCTCCAGCACACAGCTAGACAAATCTACAATACTACACATGAACAATTGGCTGACATGTCAGGCTAAAAGAGTTATAGTAAATGGAGTTACATCAGGCTGGCAGCCAGTCACCAGTGGGGCTGCATGGGGCTCAATAGTAGAGTCAGTGTTATTTAGTGTTTGTATAAATTATTTGGACACAGGAATCAAATGTACATTAAGTTTGCTGATGATATTAAATTAGTAGCTGTAGACACTCTCAAGGGTAGAGATGCCTTACAGTGAGATCTGCACAGACTAGAGAGCTGGGCAATCACCAGTATAACAAGGGAAGTGCCATATTCTGCACCTGGGACAGGGTAGTCCTGGTAACGTGAACAAACTGAGGGACAAGAGGTGAGAGAGCAACCCCATGGAGAGAGATCTGGGGTTCTGGGTTGATAGCAAGTTGAATAGGATTCAACAGTGTGTTCTGGCAGCCAAAAGGGCCAACTGTCCTGGAGCTCATCAAGCACAGAACCACTAGCTCGACGAGAGATTTGACTGTCCCACTCTATACTGCATTGGGGTGGCCTCACGTTATGAAGGCTTAAGAAGACTAGCTGAGGTCACTTGGTTTATTCAGCTTGGAGAAGAGAAGGCCGAGGGGTGTCCTTATATCAATCTACAGCTTCCTTAAGGGAAGCAGCAGAGGGGTAGGTGCTGATCTCCTTCCTCTGGTGACCAGCGACAGGATAGGAGGAAATGGAACAGAGCTGTGTCAAGGGAAGTTCAGACTGGACATTAGGGAAAGGTTCTTCACTGAAAGGGTGGTCGGTTGCTGGAACAGGCTCTCCAGGGAACTTGTCATGGCATCAAGCCTGTCAGAGTTCAAGAAGCATCTGGATGATGTTCTTAGTGGCTTAGTTTTAGGTAGTCCTGTGAGGAGTAAGGAGTTGGACTCAATAACTCTTATGGGTTCCTTCCAATTTGAGATATTCTGTGCTTCTAAATATATTTTGTTTCCAAATTTCTTCCAAGTTTTGAACTAGATGAAATCAGTGGAATCATCCAGATTCCAAGAATTACTGTGTATATTCTACCCAAAGCACTAATTACTGAGCTACTATACTGTTCTCCAGTGCAATCTATAGACAAGCGCACAAGACCAAAATTATAGCATCCATATTTAACTGCAATTAAAGAAAAAAAAAATGAGTCACATTGAAATTCTTTTTTAAACCCTGAAGCATTTCATTTCGGTGTAACCTAGTTCTTTGCAGAGATGGCTGAGCTAACTTAATTTAAACATTTGGATTTATCTTCATGGCACTTTATTGATTTGCACAGAACTATGTTAAGAGAAAAAGAAATCTCAACATTTTGTATCAGCATTGTCAGATATAAATACGAAGAAAACAACAGCAAAAAAAAGCCATCAAATATATACTTTTTCACTCTTACTCAAAAAGTTGTGTCTTTGCAGGTTAAATTTATTGCAGTGTTCCTGCAATAAATCAGTATAACCTGATGTCCTATCAAAATGAGCAAAACACAGAAGAGTAATGACAATTACAGTTAGAAGAAAATACAAAACATTATTTGCCCACGAAACATTCTTTTCCTATCTGTGTATTAATAAGAAAAGTCCAATCTGTCCTTATCCAAGATACCCACATGTCTACATTCTTATTGAGAAGAAGGTACCAGGACATTAGCATATAGGGGCTTTTGGAGCACAATTTAAAAAAAAATTTAAAAAAACAAAATCAGCTATATGGTTAGGAAATGTTATTAATTATAACTATAAAAAGAACCCTTATTACTACACGCTTATTAAACTTAAAGATAGATTGTCTTTATTGAAAATCTGGCCAAACTCAAGGGCTAAATTACCACTTCTGCTGTCAGTCTCCATGTGTCTCCATTAGCCTAGACTTTCAAGATTTGTAGAATATCATCAGTATTTTAGTTCTTGCTCAAAAAGAGAATTAAAAGTATATCTTATGACTGATGGATTTCACCTTTTATCCTCCACAGGTTCTACCCTTTTTTGAGAATAAACTTAAATTTTCCATTTTTCAGAGCTGAATTTATGTATACTAGTTTTCCTCTGGAACTTCTGCAGCAACAGATGTTGTGATAACAGATAAGTGGACGCAATGGATCAGGTATGGGCATGAAAACAATATGGGATGACACTTTTGTTGATAAAAATCCATTTTATTTCTCAAAAAAAATTGGATAACAGAACATCTCTAAAATGTTCTGAAATTTGAAGCATGCTACGTGAGTAAGAAAGGATTCTGTTTCTTCCTGTCTTGTTTGAAATCAGGCTATTGCAATCACAAAAAGGATTGTCTCTACTTTTATTTTAATGAAACTGCTTTTAAGATATGAAACCTTGTCTTAACTTCAGAATATTTCAGTGCTAGCCTAACAATCTTGCTGTCTTGACAGTTCATATCCTGTTTTTCCTCCATTTTCTGATTTTTTTTTTACAAATTTAGTAAAATTAATAAATCAACCTTGTTAGCATCAGTCATGGTCACCCTTATCAGAAATGGATTTGAACAAAAGGGTATGGAAGAGAGAACAGGACTTTGAATATTAAGTGACTAGTTCCAATGTAAAGTCTGCTTATGCTTTATTACATTGATATGACTACCACGTTAGCTAAACTGCATAAGGCTACAACAAAAAAAGTAAAGCAGAGATGCATAATTCCTAAGACATTAGCAGAAGAGAGAAGATGAATGTGATGTTATAAGGCTGTAAAAACATACTGTAATAGGATGGAAAGAGAAGAGAACAATGAATGAGAAGCTGCAACAGGCTTCTCATACATGAAACAGAACTAGGATGAAGAGCATATCTTCACAAATAGGTTTAAGCTGATCTAAATCTAAATCTTTCATATCCCCAGCAACCATGTGTTCAGTCCCATTCTTGTGCCTACAGCAATGGTTAGAGAGATTAAAGATCTATTTGGAAGCACCACCCTATTCCAGCAGTTTTAGCGTAAGAAAAGGGGCAGAAAAACGCAGCCAGGAAAACTTGGTTTTCCCCATCATCTAAGAAAAGTTCTTTCAACAGTAGCCTGCACCTACATTACTGTAAATTCATGATGATGCTTTGCCATTGGAAAGACAACAAAGTTTATTTTAAAAGATTGCACTTGACATGCACACATTGAAGAAAATGGTGAAAGAATTAAAAACTTTTAGAGCAAAGCTGAGGTACAAGCGAAGTTGAAACACCGCCACCTGAAAACCAATATTTAATCACATTAAGCTTTTTAGAAGATTAGAAAAGGCCTCAGATTTAAGTTGTGTAGTGAGCCACACAAATTCAAGTAATTTTCTGCATCCTATCTTACATTTCACTTTACATTTTAAGTCTTTCAAAGCAAGGTTTCCTTCACGAGAACATAACCAATAAACCTCTCAGTTTCTCCCTGCATCTTCTCATCTTCTCCTGACCACAGACATCTTGGGCAAACCATTCTGCTACCCTGCAATAAACAACTGCACACACATGCATACAATAAAAAAAACAAAAGCAAAACAAAACACAAAATCAAAAAAAAAAAAAGCACAGAAACTTTTTCCTCTAAGCAAAAAATCCAGTGGAGGCATTTGTATTCTCCACAACAATGACCTCTATTTTTTTTTTCCTTTTTTTCTTTTTCTCTCTTATAAAGAACAGGCGAACATCAAACTATCAGCTGCTTGATTTCATATCCTGTAATGTTATCTTTTAAGGAGCAGATTAACCACAACTGGGTTTGGTTGCTGTGAACAGTCTAGCCTCTTTCTAAGTGTTGAGAAAACATGCAGTGAAAATATTTTGCTTTGATTAATTAGGTAATGCTTTCATATTATCTAATCATATTAAATAAATAGGATTTATTTGAATGTGGTAGACATGTATTATTTTTTCATTAGTTTTATTGATTAAGTTTAAACAAAATCTCATCAGACTATTTCTAATAATGTGTAAAAGAAATAGTTAATGATGCATTCCTCATGCTTTTTCCCTGCTCCAGTGCGGTTTGATCCCTGGGAGACGGTCCTCCATAAACTTCTCTAATGTAAGTTCTTCCCATGGGCTTCAGTTCTTCATGAACTGCTTCAGCACGGGTCCCTTACACAGGGTGCACTCCTTCAGGAACAGACTCATTCAGTGTGCGTCCCCTGCAGGGTCACAAGTTGTACCAGCAAACTTGCTCCAGTGTGGGCTCCTCTCTTCAGGGGTCCACAGATCGTGCCTGAAGCCTGTTCCAGCATGAGATTCCCATGTGGTCACAGCCTGCTTCAGGTGCACATACCTGCTCTACCGTGGACCTCCATGGGCTGCAGTAGTCTTCACCACAGGCTGCAGGGGAATCTCTGCTCCAGTACCTGGAGCACCTCCTCCCACTCCTTCACTGAACTTGGTGTCTGTAGAGTTGTTTCTCTCACAGATTCTCACTCTCCTACTTGCTGTTGCACAGCAGTTTTTTCTTCTTATTAAATATATTGTCACAGAGGTGCTAACATCATTGCTGATGAGCTCAGTCTTGGCCAGTATTGGGTCTAACTTCAAGACAGCTGGCATTGACTCTATAGGATATGGGCATAGCTTCTGGCATCTTCTCACAGAAGCTACCCCTGTAGCCTCCTTCTGCCAAAACCTTGCCACATAAACTCAATATAACAAGTGATTTAGTCAAGTCATTTCTAGTTACTTATTTTCTAGTTTCATCTCATCAGGGGAAAAAAAAAAAAAAAAAGATCAAAACCCAAAATGACCTAGATGAGGGGATGAAGCGTACCCTCAGCAAGTTAGCTGATGATACAAAACTGGGAGGAGTGGCTGACACGCTGGAAGGCTGTGCTGCCATCCAGCGTGACCTAGACAGGCTGGAGAGCTGACCGGGGAGAAATTTAACGAAATTCAATAAGGGCAAGTGTAAAGTTCTCCATCTGGGGAAGAACAACCCCAAGTATCAGTACAGGTTGGGGGCTAATCTGTTGGAGAGCAGCTCTGGAGAAAAGGACCTGGAAGTCCTGGTGGACAAGAGGATGACCATGAGCCAACAATGTGCCCTCACGGCCAGGAAGCCCAATGGCATCCTGGGATGCATTAGAAGGAGCGTGGCCAGCAGGTCGAGGGAGGTTCTCCTCCCCCTCTGCTCTGCGCTGGTGAGGCCCCACCTGGAGCACTGGATCCAGT
>VWZK01020178.1:49001-68206 GCA_013396935.1 Baryphthengus martii
AAAAAAAAAAAAAAAATATTTTTTCTTGATTTGGAACTAAAGAAGATTTTTGATACAATAACCTCAGAAAAATATCAACATGCTTATTAGATAAATAAGAAAGCCTCTTGTATCTACTGAGACAATCACTCAGCATCAGAGAATCATATCATACTGAGTTCAGTTTTGAGCTGAAGAAAGACACGGAGGTGCTGCAGCACATCCAAAGAAGAGTAATGAAGCTGGTGAAAGGTTTAGAGAACAAGTCTTACAAAAAGCAGCTGAGGGAACTGGGGTTGTTTAGCCTGGAGTAAAAGAGGCTCTGGGAACACCTCATCACTCTCTAGAACTACACGAAAGGAGGTTGCAGCAAGGTGGGAGTCAGACTCTTCTTCCAAGTAACAAGTGGCAGGCAGAATAAAATAAAATGGCCTCAAGTTGCACTGGGGGAGGTTGGATATTGGGAAAAATTTCTTCACTGAAAGGCTTGTCAAGTACTGGATCAGGCTGCCGAGGAATGTGGTGGAGTCACCATCCCTGGAGATAGTTAAAAGATGTATAGATATGGCACTTAGGGACACAGCTTAGTGGTGGACTTGGCAATACTAGGTTTACCACTGGACTCAATCATCTGAAAGGTCTTTTCCAACCTAAATGATTCCATGATTCTATGATTCTGTATCACCACATACTCAGTGTCTTATTCTCTGAGAAGATGCAACACTCCAGAAGAAGAAGAATCAGCAGGGTGGTATTGAGTATCTTCAATTGATGTTATGGAAAGATATTCTTCAGCAACCCACTAATGACACTAGCCTTTAAGATATGATGGGATGTAATCACCAATGCCTTTATTTAGTATCAGAATAGATGCTGAAGTTGTGAAAACAAAGGGAGCTTGTAAGCACTGTCCTTCAGTACAGAAAAAAGGCAATGATATAGTTCTGCCACTGCTGCAATGGTTTCTCCAAATCATCTACAACCATATTATTTGTAATGCAGAGAAGAATGCTATTCTGCCTCTTTAAAAAAACAAATTACACGAATGAAAGCTTCAAATAAAGGCCCAGTGTTGTTGAAGCAGTGTGCACCAGTCTCATTATGAGTTCAGATACAGCTAGCTACAACACTGTCCATTACTATCGGAAGAAAAGCTTCTATTTAGAATAGTATGTAAATGACAGTTTTCAAATGGCTTTACAGCCTCTTGAACACCAGGTGATGCTAAAAAAAAAAAAAGAGAGATACTGTATTTCAGGGCTTCTGATAATCTCTAATATCTCATTACATTAGACTTTCTCTGAAGATATTTTTTGTCTGTTTCACAGCAGCAACAGGTAAGAAGGATGAAAAAATATTTATCAACATTTTATTATTTGCACCATTGTTGAGAGTTTTTCCATGTTATGTGACAAGATAAGCTTATCAATGAAGTTAGCTAATAGCTAAATCTGTTCAGCAGCAGGAGTAGTGCTTCCATTCCTTAGTATATTATTAATATGAAAGACTAATAGATTACAAAGTAAGTCTACAAAACTTTTGCTAAGGCTAGTAATTACAGGACAAAGAGCATCAGTGGAACGGTAAGATCGCTAATGACAAACCTGATCTGACTGTCTACTGAGTCTGTCTAAGTCATCATCTTTTTGTAATTCAGGGAGTAGGGTACCTGTGGAATTTCTATGTTGGTTATAACCCTACCAAAAGACACCTCAATTAGTGTGAACTGCAGAGAATAACCTTGGTAAAAATTAATTAAGGTTTTTAATATATACATCTTGGATCACAAAAGACAAAGTATAAAAGAAAACCTAAGTCTACTGTCTATCATTCAGTTGGAATTATATTTGAACTATGCTAATAAAAAAAGTAGAAAGAAAAGATGCATGCATGCATATTTTATCATGTACTTACCTAAGGAAAGTAAGCAATGCAGAATGCTGACAATGGAGCTGTAACATTCGTTCAAATGGATCAAGGGGTAACGACTGGCTCAATTTCACTCCTGGTAACAACTGTCCACTCAGATGGAATAACATGTCATACAAAGTCTTAGTATCTTTGCCAAGGTTTTCTTTAAAAATCTTTCCTTGCGAAGCTGTCATCTGGCCTTTACACACATCACTAAGAGAGGAAAAGCTTCTGATTATTATTTTAATGCACAAAATGAGCTAACATTATATATATACCATGATGATAAATTTAATAAACCATAAAAGCACAGTACTTTTTTCCTTTTTACAGAACATTCAATAATAATGTAAGAATTTTGAACTGCATGGAATATTTAAGAAGTATATCTAAAATAGTTCATAAATAATTTTGTGTTTGTCAGTGCTTTCTGCAAAGCATGACCCTGATTTTTATCATGTTTATAGATGTCTATGTGTTTGTGTTTCAGGAGATTGGTTTCTTGGGGAAAAGAAACATTGTTAAAACACTTATTTATGTCACCAAAGAAGAGACAATTGCTCATTCTGGGAAAAGAATCAATTTCAATTAGGAGGGTAACATATATATTTAACATACACTGAATTACAATATATTAGAGCATCTTAGTTGAAAATGTATTTTAGGAAATGAAAAATAACACCTGAATGACATTTTCATATAAACAGCACATAGATGCTACAATTTACTATACAGCTGGGCAGTACAGTATCTTTGTAGTCATATCCTAAACACTTCAGTAAATATATTAACATTTTATTAGGCATGCATAAGTTAGCTCTAGATAGATATGAATTACCGTCTTAGTGAATATGGTATTGAAATGGGATTTTGTCCGTTAGACCAACCAAAGAGAGTAAACCAATTCTTAACAGCAGTTAAGGTTTTCTGAAAGAAGATGTACTCCTCTAGATCTTCATCAGGAAAAAATGATAATTCAAATTTATTTCCTCTCCCATCACTTTGACTGTCAGTTTCACTCTCTTCACTTATCATTTCATCACTCCCGCTTTCAAAAGTAGTATCCGATTCTGAATGATACACACACACACAAAAAAAAAAATCAGTAAGATTCCTTATTTCTCTATTTTTGTCTAGTACAAAAAATACTTTATTTAAACACACAATTATTTTCAGAAGACAAAAATCCGTCAAACAATGAATGATTACCTTATTTCGGGAGTAAACAATTTAAGCAACATGTACACATCTTGGGAATAGAACAAATTGTATTCTTGGTATCTAATTTCATTCAAAGTAAAAATTATTATCCAATTGGAAAAAAATAAATTCAGGCATGGTTCAGAAAACAACAGACAGTAATCTTAAAGAAACAGTCTTACATACAGTTCCAATAGGTACAACTTTACCAGTTAGTCAATGCTAGTTCCCCATACCAATCACATAGCATGGTTCAGTAACTGCCTTGAGTTCAGTTTATCAGGTATTGTATAATTGAGCTTACATCCCAATCTATAAGCCTTTGAATTTTTCTCCCCTCTGTTAGGCCTTCTCTTTTCTAAATTCTGACCTGGACAAAACTTAGATTATATATTTAAACAACTACTAGCTGTTAATAACATCGACAATGTTATTGCACAAAAGATAACTGAGTAAACAAACGCATTTGGGCCTACAAGAAAGCTGGTGAGGGACTTTTTAGGATGTCAGGTAGTGATAGGACTAGGGGGGATTGATTCAAACTAGAGGAGGGTAGATTTAGATTGGACATTAGGAAGAAGTTCTTCACCGTGAGGGTGGTGAGACACTGGAACAGGTTGCCCAGAGAGGTGGTGGAAGCCCCCTCCCTGGAAGTTTTTAAGGCCAGGTTGGATGTGGCTCTGGGCAACCTGATCTAGTGGGAGGTGTCCCTGCCCATGGCAGGGGGGTTGGAACTCAGTGATCTTCAAGGTCCCTTCCAACTCTGACAATTCTATGATTCTATGATTCTTCATAGCACAAACAACTTGGATGATTCCATCCTTGAAAGTGTATTTTAATCCACTGTTGCAGTTTTGTTTCATTAAGTGATGCAAAAATAAAACTAATATCTCAGTGAATAAAAACAAAAATCTTTCTATAGTTTAAGAAAAATAAAACAATTCAATGTGGAGAAGAGAGATTCATTCTTTGTAAGATAATGCAGTCAGATCTGAGTTAGTGCAGTTCTGCTGGCTGACAAGATTACTGTCCCCATCCTGTCACTGTCACCTTTACCAGAGGTTACTGCCTCTTCAGATCCAAAACTGAATTGTTCTTTTGAACTCTTCTTATATCATTCCATTAAAAATTAATCATGTTAGCAAAGAGCTGCTATGTAATCTGTTAAACTACCCCTATTTGTCTTGGCAATACCTTAGAGATGATCGCACAAACATCAGCAGATCAGCAAGAACAGAATCCTAACAACAATGAAACAGCAGCAGTAACTTCCACTGCTCTAACTCCCTAGCTAGATAACTAACAGCTGAAAGAAGAGAGACATCAACAGCCTCAGATACTAGTCACCTGACAGCCTTACAGATCTATTACTCTTCGTTCTCACGGAACAGCACCTTAACGGAGCCCACTGACAATGGTTGCTTTTATACATAAATGCAATAAAAATGCTGTAGTCTAACCTGAGCGTACAACTAGAACTTAGTGGAATACAGCATATTTACAGAGTGTATACGGTGAGCTAGTTTAGGACTGCAGAAACAAGTCCCTCCTTAGCAACTAATCCCCTAGGTTTGTTCAGCAGTTATTTTTCTGCTGGCTCCTTCATGGACATGTTATTGCAAATGGGACCTTGACTTTTTTTTGTTGTTGTTCCTTTTTTCTTTTTCTTTTCTTTTTTTTTTTTTTTTAAAAAAATTTTTAAATACTTTGATTAATTTCCCTTCCACTTGGTCTGATAAAAAGAACAAGATATTTTTCTGCTTTTATACTCTAGGTCAGGCTTCCCATGGTGTCACAGAAGAGCTTACAAATGTGAAAAATACCTCTTGAAAGCAGTTGCAAGAGCTCAGTGTTTTAAGTGAACAGCTGCACTATACCTGATTGAAAATCTTCAGAGAATAAGTCAGTAGTTGCATCAAAGGAACTTGAGGCAATACTAGGGGAAAGTGATTCTGGAGTGTAACATGGGTGAAGAACAACTTCGCCAACACTGTCGTCTTTATCGTCTATAAAACAAGATTACAAGCTGCAGTTGAGAAAATGTATTTTGTTGTCTGTATTCTAACAGCTTATAAAGGGATATCGGCTTCTATATATTTCTATTTCATGCTTTAATTAACCAAGTAACAGCTTCTATTTGACACAAGATGAAAAATCTCATTTTAGTCACTAGACTGGAGACAAAAAATTACCTGCCTATATTTTTCCATTAACTGTATGTTACACAGGACAGGTCTTCACACTTGCTGAAAAGAATCTATCAGAACAGAGCTAATTCAAGAATTCTAAGTCATTAGCAAAACATTACAGAATTTTTGGTCACAGCTCTGTAACGAGTCTCTACATACCACTATCAATCTCTTTCATACTGAACAACACAAACAAAACTCAGAAGTATACTGTATCAATCCATTAGTTTTGTCAGAACATATGTTCTGACATTCTCATCTTGGCTTGTGATAGGATTAGAGGACCCTCTGCTAGCTCTGTCTGATGTCAGTCTCCAGAACAAGAGAAGAGGAATCCAGTATAGTTTCTAGAGAAGCAAACACATCAGTAAGCAAAGAACTCTGCACGATGACATTTAAGTTTTGATTGCTGGCACTCATAACTGTATGGTTTGGAGCAAACAGCATAAGAACATGGTGTCAGAAACATAGAAGTAAAGCCTTCCTAAATAGCTTTCAAAGCCACTGTGTTGTATAGAAATGGTTTGATCACATTAAACAGTATTCCACACCAAAATAGTCTATACAAAACCACATAAAAAAGAT
Organism: Baryphthengus martii; assembly: GCA_013396935.1. Classification (NCBI taxonomy): domain Eukaryota; kingdom Metazoa; phylum Chordata; class Aves; order Coraciiformes; family Momotidae; genus Baryphthengus; species Baryphthengus martii. Next base: position 54,866 of record VWZK01020178.1, read on the forward strand.
TTAAGGAATTTAGTGGTAATGACTTGCTTCAAAATTGATGCCTTCTGATACTTTGAATAAATGAATAAGCAATCAATATAGGATGGAAACATTCCATTATTAAAGGGAAATCAATTCTCACAAAATCATCACTCCATTTTTGGCTTAATCCTCAAGGGAAATCTACAGAGTATCTTCAAAAGACAAACTTGCAAAAATGATCTACTGGTCACAAAAAACACCCGCAAAATAAATTTATAAGTCGCACATTCACAAGAGAACATTTTTCTGCCTTTCCTATCTTCATTTAATTGTGCTATGATCCATGAATGATATGGTACCTACACCTATCTTCTATTGAAAAAAAGAATATTTAAAAAAATAATTGTCTTCTTCTTAATCCCTTTTTTCAACCTCACAAGTACCAACTCTTTTCTCTTATATAGTTCCAACTAATACACTTATTTTAAGTTGGTGCAGTCTTTAAATTCAGTCTTCAAAGCTAAATCTATTTCAGACCTAGGGAATGAACTTACTTACCTGAAAAACGTACATATTTCATTGAAATATATCTGATCCCAACAACTATAATAAAATATTATGATTTCCCCTGTACTTGAACCTGCTTTGAGCACAAAGTTGGACTAGATGACCCTCCAGAGATCCCTTCTGACCTGAAACATAGTGATGTTAATCTCTTCCCATAAGCACAGCTACACATAAAGAGATTACAGATCACTGAGGAAGGGAGAAAGGGGGCAGGGAAGGGGAGAAATCAGAGAGAGGAGGCAGTCAGAGATCTGGCTACTATGGGGGACACAAGCAGAGATGTAGAGACAGAGAAGCAGGCAGAGAAACACATTGCAGATAAAAATATTTTTAGTCTCTGATTGCAGTCTTTTAGTAGGCTTTAAAATAACAGCTACACTCTCCAGCCTTGAAGGACAGTAATTGAAAAAAACTAAGACAACTACTCCAAACAGGCAAACACTGATCATTTTTTATCATAACATCACATGGCTTTCTTCTCCTTTGCCTTCTTCAAAACATATCCAACTGATGTCCTAGGAAATATTGACGATCATTCTCTATTGAGATAATTTATGTTAATTTCTTCTCTATTGTTTGGGCTGTTTCCTCTATTCAAACTCCACAAAGCATTCTGTAAGATTTAGGCTTGTTCAACATTTTTCAGTAAACATTACCTAATTATTTCTATAAGTTTTCCTCATTTTCAACAAGAAAATAGAAGCTATTAAACCGTTTTAGAAATTTAATTACAATATCCCATTGTAATTAATGAGGAAAAATACTATCTTGATGATAATATCCCCGCTGTCATACTGAAAACATTGATAACACTACTGAACATAATAGTAGAGGTAGAATGTTGCCTGCTTACCACTCCTCAAGATAATTTGTTGATCAGAGCGGCGAAGTGCCAAATATGGGTATGAAGTAAGAAGGCAGTTCTCTGCAGTTGCAGCAACTTGAATTGAGAACCTGTTTGAAACAAAATACAAAAGGTGATAGTTTTGTATTTAGCCATGGTAATCAAGATAATTCAGCACAGAAATAAAAGACAGATTGAAGGTGTCTGGACAACTTTTTTTCTATTCTGGTTTAGGAGGAGAGTACAGAGGTGCCAAAATGGTGAAGTTTAATATAATACTTCTACTTTTTTTATGAGCATGGATGTATCATTAATCTGAAAATCCAAGACTTAACAGATATTTCATTAAATAAACGAACTCTCTCTCTGAAAAGGAAAAACAAAATTACAGCTGACTGCTGTAACTGATAACTTTTTAAACATATCCTGCAACTTCTGATAAGGAAAGTTCTCTTGAAAAGTAACTTCTACTTTGATTTAGTATTTATTCTAAAACACTTTACAGAGATCTCAAAATAAATATTTAGAAATAAATAGATTCAATTTAGGAGCAATGAGATATTGACTGCAATTGCACAACTATAATAAAAATTGATGTACCTGCTCCAATGTTCGCTAGAGTGTCTGTACTGTCTGTAGCAGCCACATTAATGTGTAGCAATACACTTTTTGACCTTTTTCTCATACTTCACCTAAATGTCTTAAGGTGCAGTCAAACAAGCAAATTATTGTCATCAATGGTCCCTGTTTAGCCATCTGTGCATATGTCCTTATCTCATTGCAACTGACAGGTAATTCAATCGAGCTTAGTCCTATGTTGTTACACAGATGGTTTTTTTACCCCACATTAACTTGTTAACTAACATTAATATTAATTAACTATTTTGCGTAAGCTGTCAAAAATGCAAAGAAAAATGTATTTTAATAATTCAAACAGCATTCTGATATCTATCTTGATTTAGTATATTGAGATTTATGCATATTGAAAATATACCTTGCACAGAATAAAATAAAATATTTTCTATTTTCTTTACTTATTGAAAGGTAAATTCTTATTTAATGTAAATTTAGATTAATATTAAGAGATATCACAAGATCTTTCAGATTAATTTATAATATGACATAATTAACTTTGACTGCTTTGTTATAGAAAAACGTAATCAAGGAAAACACTAAAGTTTGTAAAGTACCAGAAAATACTTTTTCCTTCTTCTTTCATACTTCCCTCTCCAAACACAACATTATTAGATACTGCTTTCAGGGGAACTTTATTAAGTAGAGGAAGGCTCCAACAAAATCCATAGCTATCTCTCTTATTTGTAAATATTCACATTTGGATTCCAATTTCATAGCTAACAGTTACTTAAATCAATAATCCAGCTCTGCAATATTTTCATTTGTTCTTTGCATATGTCAATATTGGAACCAGGCTGTGAGTAGGGCAAGGGCTTTGGCTAATTTCACCTTGTAGCACAGTATTTCTTTCAGTTAACTTCATGCTTTCCGCTTTTATTCAGCAAAAATCTCAGGAGCAGGATATCAGCAGAAGAAATACAGCTATGAAAGGTATATCTACATCTACCTTATGTACAAAATGTACATTTGTCCATGCCCAAACTAGGTGTCAGAGCATATTTTCTCTAACTTTACCAAGCCATTTAAAAAACACGTAACTACAACATGGAAGAGTTCATCAACTTTCAACTCGTGACTTTACTGTGATAAATGACAATTCTCACTTCTCTGCAGGCACACATTAGGTTGACTTCAGACAAGAGAATTGGGGGCAGGAATGGAAGAAAGCTGTATGAAGGCTAATGAAAGACATAGCTCTCAAGTTACAAGAAAGTAACTCAGATGTCTATATTATTGGACTTGGTCAACTTCCTGATTTTTCAGTTTGAGGTAAGCCCCTCAACCATCTCTATCCTCAATGCTGATTTGAAATTCAAGCATATGTCGAGTCTTTGTTAATGGTCTGATTTGCACAGCTACGAAACACAAAGCGTGCTTGAGAATAACTGCAGTACATCTTAACTAGTTACCCAAACTCAGTGTGTGACACAAAGCAAAGATACTACTACGCAACCTAGAACACAAAGAACAACCATTGCTATAGAACATCTGTGTACAAATAAATGCCTCAGACTCACAGTGCTGCTGCAAAAGAAGCTCCTCCCTGTTCCATGCTACTAGCGATCCAACAAGGATATGCCTGCTTAGCTGCCTTGGTGAAGTGAATGCACCCAGCCAATAGCAAATGCAACATAAACATGTTCTTAACTAAGAAATTTAGAAGCTTCAGAGTGCTCATAAGATGAAAAGAGATTGGACAACGAAGCACTTGTGCTGTCTGAGCATGAGCTGTGAAGCAACACCAGGAAACTGCGAGGGATAGTCGTGAGTAAATCCCTGCTGCAGGGGACAGAGAACCTCATTTGCCAACCTGATCCTTCATCTAGAGATGTTTGCTCCTTGCCTGGGACTTTGATCCAGGATGCTGTTGAGAGACTGATGCAGCTTGCCTGACCCTTGACCCGTGTACACTTCCACATGGACACCAGTGAAGTTAATGGGGAGACCTGGAACATATCAAGCATGACTGCACAGCTTTGGGGATAATGATCAAGAAAGAGGGGCACAGGTTGTCTACTCTTCCATCATGCTGGTGAAGGAAAAGAGCGTGAGGATGACTGGATGGATCCTGCAAGTCAACAATTGATTCTGCAGCTGATTATTGACAGCAAGGATTTAGCTCCAGTGACCACAGGTCTACCGTGGCTGCAGTGACCATGAGATGCAGGAGTTCAGGATTCTGAAAGAAGGAAATACGGAAAAAGCTGTATCGCAGCCTTGGAATTCAAGAAAGCAGACTTTGGCCAGTCAAGAGCCACAAGCATAAAGGAGAAACTGAAGAATTGGCCATATGGGAAGAAACAGACTTGTGAGTGTTCAGCCTGGAGAAGCTCAGGTGGTTCTTACCTATATTTATAAATATCTGATGGGAGGAAGTAAACAAGATGGCGCCAAACTCTTCTCAGCGATACTCAGTGAGGGCAAAAAAGGCAACAGGTACAAACCAAAATACAGGAAATTCTATAGAGTCATAAGAAAAAAAAAATAAATTAATGCAAGTGTGGTTGAACACTGCATGAATCTACCCAGTGAGGCTTGTGGAGTTTCCATATTTGGAGATATTCAAAATCCAACTAGACAACAGTGTGGATTCTGATTTGAGGAGAAGATTTGAAGAGAGGACAGATGATCTCTGGAGGCTCTCTCCAACCTCAGCTATTCTGGGATAATGAATATCAGCTCACGTATTGGCTATTTGTCCACTCATCAACATTAAGTATTTTAATACGGTATTTTCTCAAAAGTGGGATTTGAAAAGAAACTTCAAGAAAAATCAGTCAGTAGCTAAAAAACTCATCTGAGTTTCAAAAGACGGCACTCCACTCATAAAAAGCATGGCAGGAAAAAACACAAAGGTGCTAGGAGTCATGTATTTATCATATACATTTCAGACACTGAGATAATAGGGCATTGGACAGAAAAGCATATATATTTCCATACAAATATGGCAAACATTAAAAAGACATGCAAATTCTGAATCTGCTTTAAATCATCTTGTAGCACTGACTTTTATTTATAATACCCCTCATAAAGTGAGGTTACAAAGCTAAAAGTCTTGTGCAATGCATTTATTCTGTATTTGCAGCAGAGCTTAGGTAAACACGATAAAAATCTGCGGTTTTCTATTAGAATGAAAGATATCTGTATTGTGAGCAAATATGAAATTACTGAATGTGCTAAATTATTCAGTGCATTCAATTTTATAATGCTTAATAAAGCAAGCAAAATAATTGTTATCTACATGAACCACCATTGCCACTGCTATTTCAGTGTTTATTCTCTAATGTATATTTCCAAAGAACAAAGGAGAATGGCCAATAAATAAATTGTGTTTACTGACATGTGAAACCTGATGATCACCAAAAACTAAAGTTCTAACTGTGATAACAAATAAAAATACCATTCAACACTCTACATAAAAGCAGTTCTCTCACTTCTCTTAAATTAACTTTGGGGTTTCTTCAGTTGGTTGGAGTTTTTTTAATGTTTGCAGAAAGACAAAAGAATAAATAAAAATGCATTTATTCTTTTTGTTTTGCTCTGTAGCAATTTCAGACATTTTCTAACTAGCAACAAGTTACTTGTTTTCTATCAGTGTACCCCAAACGGTATAGTTAAACAAACCTTCTTCAACAGTACTCATTAACACATGCAGAAAATCACTAACAACTTCTAAAGAGAAAGAATCCAAAGCCATTAGGATCTAATTGATAAATTTCTGTAGCAATATTATTTGGGAAAATAAAAAATACATATATATTTAAGGAAAGCTCACACTGCTAGTTTAGGAAACAAATCACTTGCAGAATTGCTTAGTGCCAAAAGAAAACTTGACACAAGAGTGAGGCATTTTACAGATCTTTAAGAACAAGGAATAACCTACATGCAGGGAAGAAGTTGTAATTTAAAAATAAATAAATAAATAAATAGCTTTCCTTCTCCCTGCACCCAAAGTTCCTTGAACAGATCCAGAGATGACAGAACTGGGAGAGGAAAAGACGATCCATGCAAGCTCTGCCATTTCTACGGGCACTGAGAGGCCTTTACCCTTTGTAGCAGGAGCTCAGGATTCCACAGCAATTAAACCAATACAATAATGAATAGTGACAGGCACACGATTTCACACAATATACAAGACTTATAGCTGGGAAAGCAGCCACTGTTTTTTTTCCTAGTAGCAACAGCGATGTCAGTTCTTAATTCTGAATAACAGAAGCTTCAGCTGGCAGAGACCATCAGAATGGTAGAACGTCACAAGCACAGAAAAGCACAGGAGCGATTAATGGCTTTGGACCAGTGTGGTTTTCAAAAGCACTCCGAACTATCTGAAGTAAAACGCCAACATATTATGTCAGATGAATGCAGCAAAGAAGCACGCAAATATCAAGTATTCCAATGTTTTCTAGCTCCCTGTTCTCTCTGAATTTAAATGACACTCAAATAAATTGACAGCTCTTACTGTCTAAGGCAGGCTGGCAGAATACATGCATTTAATAGGCACTGCTGACAAATATAAAAGAGCTGCACGGTTTAGGCACATTTCCCAACAGCATAACGGAACGTACCGCTTCTCTCAGACACAGATCTCACGGACTAGGAAAACAACTGAAATTGATTCATAACTGGGTACCTTTCAGTGACTGTGTCTCAATTGCATTACGTTGTTGTTAGCAGTTAGCAATTAAGATCATCCTGGATGAAGTTCCAGCTATGAACAATGTGAACAACATCAGAAATTGCATTATTTTCCTCCGCTTCCCAGTGGGAGAAGGAAAGAAAATGGAGAACCGTAGAACATGGCAGGCAAGGACCTTGGCACATTTGTGTCTTCAGTGATAACGGCAGTCTATCTACTCACCAGTGGGGCAGGGGAGAGCTGTTAGATATTTTGCTGCCCAGACCAACATTTCCTTTGATTGTATGATATAACATGTACCTGTTGCTTAACTACTAATGTTTTAGAAAGAATGTTAAATGTCATTTCAGCCAGGATGGCGGAAAACTTTTTTTGCAGATAAATTATTTATCTATCAGTATATTAAAAGATATAATGATGATTAGAAGACAAATACATAAACATGCCATGTTCACAGAGGCTTTCCTTGTTTTGGTTTCTCAAATTGAAGGAAATCACTGTCATAGCTAAATATTCCTTCTCATTTATTAAATATGTGCTCAAGACATTCTTAAATTTTATGCTATCTTTTAGTTACGTATTCCTATCAGCCCTATGCAAGGAAATGTCATTTACTCCACTTTGGGGTCAAAGGAGCAAAAAGGAAGAATACAGATTTAAAATAAAATTAGAAAATAACTGCCTATTCTCATTTAAGGCAGTCATTAATTAAATATTAATGCACTTTCTTATGATCCATTTAATGAAATTCATAGATTCATAGAATGGTTAAGGTTGGAAGGGACCTTAAAGATCATCTAGTTCCAAGTCCCCTGCCACAGGCAGGGCCACTGCCCACTAGACCAGTTTGCTCAAGGCCACATCCAGCCTGACCTTGAACACTTCCAGGGAGGGAGCATCTACAATCTCCCTGGGCAACCTGTTCCAGTGTCTCACCACCCTTACTGTGAAGAATTTCTTCCTGATATCGAGTCTAAACCTACCCTCTTCCAGCTCGAAACCATTGCCTCTTGCCCTATCACTACAAGCCCTTGCAAACTGCCCCTCCCCATCTTTCCTGTAGGCCCCTTGGAGATACTGGAAAGCCGCTATAGGGTCTCCCCAGAGCCTTCTCCTCTCCAGGCTGAACAGACACAACTCCCTCAGCCTATGCTCATAGCAGAGGTGCTCCAGCCCCCTGGATCATCCTCATGGCCCTCCTCTGGACCCCTTCCAACAGTTCAATGTCTTTCTTGCGTTGGGGGCTCCAGAATTGCACACATACTACTTGTACAGATGACAATCTTCAGTTTTCTTTTACAGCTACATTATAGCATGGTTTTGCCATAAAACATGGTTGCCTATTGTCTTTTAAATGTTTTCTGTAAAGCAGCCAAATTCAACAATGTCTATCCTCTATCCAGTGATCACTCTGATTTAAAGGAAACCAAACATTATTTTGGGAGACTTAATACTATGCAAATCAATCCTACTTGAGTTTAGAGCTGAATTTAGAAAAGCAAAACACTGCAGAGCTTAAGCAAAAAAATGACCAAAACAGAGTATTTGTCTCATCAGTACTCATGGCTTTGAAATATGCCTAGAATTAGTTTTGCTTAGAAGTTAAAGGCTCCTCTTCTAATTAGTTAAATACAGGACATAATATTTTACCAACAAATGAAAATAAATTTTAAGTTGCTTATTTTAATTCCATCTCAGAAAACAGAATGAGTTGCAGTTCAAAATTTTAGTTCAAACCATTTAAAAATACCTATTACTACTTTGAAAAATATAAAGAGAGAGTACCAGACAAATTAATAGATCTTCAGCAACTGTCATATTTCATGGCCTATTAAACAAACCAGGAACATATTCCAGACATGTTACCTTTTATAGGTCTTATAAAAGCTTACAGGTTTCATCATTTTATTATCAGAGATCTAGAAGGCCCCAAAATCATGTAATCCAAAAAGATTCAAATTAACAAAGCAGCTTAAATTCATTAGTTACACAGTTTGAAACAAACTGCTCAAATGCTTAGATAAATAGTTGATTCAGGTTTGAAGCTTGAATGAATTGCACAGGTCTGCCATTGGGGTAGTGGGGATGATGAGGGCAGATATGCAAAGAACAAGAAAACTCAGCTACAAAGTACTACAGAGTGGAATATCAAAGCACATAGCAATATTAACAGCAGTAATGAAACTGAAGTCTGGATAAATTAATCACAGACTTTATTAGTATTATAACAATATGCTCAGGATTAGAAAATGGGGTACTTTGACTTTTCCAATTGAAGGAAAGAATTCTTCCTGGTTATGAAAAAAATAATTTCCTCCAAAAGCTAATATGAAGCATATTACTACACCGACTAATAGCACACACAGAATCCCTTCATTTTGGATGGTGTGTTATTTCATCCAGTTGTGTTCAGGTTTTATATCAACTGCTCCAACAGCCCACACGCACATGCAACTGCCTGACAGAAATCAAATACTCATTGGCAAACCAACGTTACTAGTTCTGTCCTTTAACAAATGCCTATCTACTATGTTCTAAAATATAGTAATTTTAAAATGATTTGACATTCCTGAGAATGAATTTTGTCACCTTTGCAAGTATGGATGCCTTTAAAGGTTACTTTGATGGCTTTTACTTGGTATGTTTTTTCAAAACCACATTGTGTTTGCCTTTAAATTGAGGATGGTATCCTTTATTTCATTTTAATGGCAAATACAGAAAAAAGTTTATTGCACAGCAGAAAGGATTATTTCTCTATAACAAGGTTTGAGAAGCTGCTAGTGCATCATACAAAAACCGTTATTAAAAATAAATATTGTGTCTGTGCAGCAGCTATATATCAGACCTCATCATAAGCTTAAATTATGCTTTCCTCACAATTACTACAAGCTTTAGCACATATTTACGAATCACTTTAACAGAACGATTAAATCTTAGAACTAATAAAAAAAAACGAATAAGGAAAAGATTCCAGGCTAAAAATCTATATAGAAAAATATAAAATACTAATCCAATGCGAGCAGCAATAATTGAAAAGTCCATAACCCTTGCATCAAAATAATATAAAATTTAATTTTATGCTTAACAAAAAGCTCATTCTGCAGGGAGCCTGTCCAGGATGTAGGGCAGAGATATTTAACCCTCAAAAAAGTTGCTTTACTGAAAATAGTAACTGCAGGAATGACTTTTAATTACGGTAGTACCTATCTTTCCTCATGCATATACCCATTCATCCCACCAAGGGGAGAGGTGAACAAAATGGACAAATGCTGACAATGTTTATTTTTGCACAGAACAGATTTGATCTTCATCTACTTGGGGCAGGAGAGATCATCTTCTGCATTGCTTTTGACCATTAAAGGTACTTAAAAAAAACAGCCTGCTACTTTAAAATCAAAATTAAGTATAAATTTCATGTTTGCACGTGTCTTTACACTAAACAGTGTTTTAAGGTGATTAGTTTTGGTATGAACACTGCATATAAATTGCTGTCAAACCCAAGGTGTTCTGACCTAAAGGAATTTAGGGCTAACGAGAATTAGACCACATGAATTCCAAAGTATTTTTCAGATGCTTATATTCTCAGATAATGTCAGTACTTTTGAAAACTTCAAATGCCTTCTCATGTAGTGCACAGGATTGCATTTAGGGAAACACATAACTATACAAATAATAACATAAAACAAATCTGTCTCTCATCCTTTCTCTCTTATACTGTCTGCTTCTGCTAATGCTGCCATCCAGAAAATCCCTCTAAGGAAGTGCAGAAAAAAGTGAAGAGCCCAGCACAGAGGGAGTGAGAAGACACCAACAGTTTTCCATACTTGGCTATCTAGTCCTATCTCTCATGTATCAGAAGTATGAGAGAAAAGACAGCATCCCATATACTTCTCATACGGGAAGTATGGTCTGGAGCTGAAGCATATCACTAGTGTACAAAACAATAATCCACACATATATGTGCATTTATATATATTTTAGAATCTGTAAACAATAAATTGCACTGATAAAGACAAGGAGCATTCATCCATGCAGGTTTTTTGTCACCCAGCTGTTAAAAAGATTCCTTTTTGTCTTATGACCCAAAAAACACCTTCACTGAGGTCAGGAATCAGCCTCCTTTTACTTCATGAGTCAACTGTTTCCCTATAGAGCTGCTCAAAGATACTACCTTGCCCTTTGCAAATTCAAAAAAAAAAAAAGAAAAAAAAATGACAGAAGAGGTGACATATCAATCACTTTATAGTTCCCAATTCCTGTCTTGGAACATAGCAGCTTTCCTTGTCAGCAGCCAATAATAAAACAAACAAACAAACAAACAAACATATCATAAACCGAAACAAAAGAAAACCAAATCAACCTATCCCTCCCACCTGAAGGACTCCATTTTAGTCCATTTGGTATGGACAGTAGCCTCCAGATTCCTAATAAGCTGAGTAACAATATTACATATATTGCAGGAAGAACTAGAGATCAGGAAATGCCTCAGTTCAGAGAATATAACATGATATAATAGACTGTTCAGCTCTAAAAAGGTTAAAAATAGAGAACATAAAACCAGAGAAGGAAAAATTAAGGATTAAGATAAAACAATAGAAGATGACACACTGCAAGAAGGAGGGAGGGACGTCCCTTTAGTATAAGGCTGGGATATATTCTTTGCTGGTTCCTAGCAAAATGAAATTCTGACTTCCAGTGTAATTTCCCCTTGAGAAGTCTCCCTACCTTTATGCTGCATCTCAGAGGCTCACAGAATGAATAAACCACATGTATAAATAATAAAACACATGAATAAACCACAAAATTATCAAAAATAAAAAATTTAAAAAGGAAACAAATACTCTTGCATAGTTCCACATTGTACAGATAGAATCACTTACTTAGAGGCAGTGCCTATCAGTTACTCAGACAGGTCTCCTTGAATTCTTGAGTAACAGAGGAAAACCTGATGTTTTTGAGAGCACTGAAAATGGGGTAATCCCGTGCAAGGTCACTCCACTGCAACTTCGTAATGATTGGCAAGTAAGTGATAAGAACCACCAGTCTTCCAGATGCCACAAAAAAAAGACTCTTAAATCAGTCACAAACATTTCATTGTTTTAAAAATGTAACGTAGAAGAAGCGCGCAATGGAATAAAATTTCACAGAATTTGGCTCAATCCAAAATCCAACCAGCTTGAATTCCAGCACGGAATGGATTGTAAAATTTAAATAAGGTGCTTTTCAAAAAGTAACATATTTTGTAATAGAAAACATTGGAATTTGATGAATTAAAGCCATGTCTCTCCAAAGCCATCTGAGAAGACTGAGGTAGACATAAAAATTACCAGTAGATATGAAGATATGAATAAGATATACAACTTTAAGATGGCCAGTTTGACAAACCTTACCTTAGAGACCAAAGCTGAATTTCAGGGTATTGAATTGTAATTCACTTGAATAAGGAAATACATTCCTGGGGTTTTTTTTTGTTTGTTTGTTTTTTTTTAGAATGATTCTTGTATACCTTTACCCAACTGTTATGATTTCTGGATCTTATTTCCATTTTTGTCATTGTGGACCCTGCCCAAAAATGAATTTGAATTGCACATATTACCTGTTTTCTTCTTCATCAATGAAGAAAATATTTCCTAAAAGCGACACTGGCCTAGATGATCTGAAGCTGATGTGACAAATTAATTCCTTATTTGTGCCATCTGATGAAAGAACAATCTTTTGATCTTCTGGGAACTTTACAGAAAAAGGGTAAATCCTGTCACCGCCTTCAAGTTCAAACTCTGGAAGTTCAACTTGAATTCGTGATTGCCTGTGTTAAGAATAAATAGTAATGGTGTTTGTACTCACAGGATGACAGTAAAAATGTTGATTCACACATTTACAAAACTGGTTTTCACAGTTAAACACAGAAGAATAACTTCAGTTTTGAAGTATAAATAAATAATTAAAATTCCTAGCATTTAGATGCTAGTTTGTTTACTATGTATGTATCTGAACATTTTATACTGAACAACAATAGTGCAACATCCAAATGAATTTCTATTAACTATGCTACAAAGGGCATAAACATTACTTCCTTACCTTAGGTTTCCTAAACTTAAAGCTTTCATTATTGTTGATTAAATAAGACAACAATAATTTGAAGGTAAGGTTAATTTTATTAATTTACAGCAAATTAAAGATTTTCTGTAGTTCTTCAGGTATTGAAATGATAGCTACATACACATCACAAACTAATATTACTGCTTTTTAGTAATTACAAACAGAAAAGTTGTATCTTAAGAGACCAGAAACACATATTTCAACATACATGTACACAAGAGTGCTTGGAAAGACTAAAATATTAATATCTCTATCAAATTGGAATAAGTGTGGTGTTGCTTTATGCTACATAACATAAAGATTACTCAGTGGGTCTCTTACAAGTTCAAACAGCAGGATAAAGTGAGAGTGATCCATAGCAGAATTATAAATATATGGATTCTTTTATATATATATATTGAGTGATAAAATTAAAATGTGTATGCTAAACATTAGTACTAAAATCTTGCTTAGGGGGAAAGAGAAAAAAAGCAACAACAACAAAAAAAAGCAACAACAACAACCAAAAAAAGCAACAACAACAACAAAAAACAATCAAACAAACAAAAAACCCCCAACGATGACAACCACCACCACCACCCACCACTAAAAACCACAA
>VWZK01020178.1:68265-121375 GCA_013396935.1 Baryphthengus martii
TCAAAACAGCTAGATTTGAAAACAGTGCTTTATAACCTGTGGAGCAGAGAAAAAAAACAACAGAAAGAAACAAAGAAAGAAAGTAGACTATGATCTTAGTATCTGGCTAATATTAACAGAAATTCTTGAATTTTGTGCTATTCAAAGTATTTTTAAAAGCAGCTCACAGGGTGAATATATCAGAAGATGGTCACTTCATGAAGCACGGATGTTTTGAGGACATAACATGGGCTTGTTTAATGTACAGTAATATTAATTACATGAATTTTCTCTTAAATAGACTTCACTGAGCAGAAAATTCATACTAACCTTCACAAACAAAAATTAAATCACTTTTTAAGAGGAGAACAAAATCATGAATTATTCAGGGTTTCTGTAATACATTTATTTTGAGATTTTTACCTTAAATAATCTTGTGGAATGATACTGATGGCTGTTTCAGTCTTCACATCCAGAGGAACTGGTGTCAGCATTAAAAAGGGGGGTTCAAAATTTAGTTTTGGTGACTTCACAGAGCCAGACAATTTTAATTTGTAATATGATGGATTATCATTTAGACACACTGATATTTCAGATGCATACGTCCCAGGATGAGCTGCAAAAAAAGTTCAAAAAAATCCCACAATATTATACTATTATAAATACATGTAACTAAAGAAGTTACAGTAAGAACTTTCTGTTTGTTTGGGGTTTTTTACAAGTTTTGTTCATTAGTTTGTAATTCCTAGGATCAATGTTTGCAGGCTATTCCATGTTAAATAAACTACTTTGAAATTAATGAGAATTATGTCCTGAACTAATAGCTAAAGTCATGAATTAATTTATTCTATTCATCACACCTATCATGACTACTGTCAAAGCTTATGCTGTTGTTACCATTCTGACACACCACCATTAATTTCTATAGGGCAAACAAGCAGTCCAGCAGATGTGAAAATTTTCCTTTGGGAGATATGATGATATTTACAAATCTGCCAATCTCAATTTGCCAAGGGCTAACAAAATCTGTGGAATTATATGCGAAAATCCCCCTTTGTCTTTTCTAGATACATTTACTATGGTAAATAAGCATTCATTATCTTACCTCAGAAATAACTCTGAATAAAGAAACAGAACTTCTCAAAGTACGTATGTGCATATATTCATTAGCTGCTTCATTTTTAGTCTAATTTGCACTAGGAAAGCCCATCCAATTCAGAGTGCCCAACTCCCTCGCATGTTATTCTGGGACTATACTTATGCAGATCCCTTGTTAATAGTAACAAGCAGATTATATTTCTGCTGTAAGTCAGTTATACACATATGCAAGTTTTCCACCCAATAGTTATCTTACACTTCCGGAGAAGAAATATTTCAAGTCACCACACCTTCCACACTACCTTTTCCAGCTGTAATTTAAATTAGCAGCAAAAGCTCATTTAAAAGGCCACCTCTTTAAGGATGTCCGTATTCATCATTACCTTCTAGCAGCATAAATTAAATTTTTAATTTCCCCCCCCGCCCCAGAAATAGTAACTGTATAATAGCATGTTTTCTGATCTTTTGAGAGTGTGTGGGAAGAAAGTAAAATCACCATCTGCTCTTCTCCCTCTTAAGTTTGTATTAGATTGTTATTCAGTTCCTACATTTGTATCACAAATAAACATTTTTAGTTTAGTTGCCCTGGACTTTCTGATAATTCATGCCTTAATGCACATATACACCCTCAGCATAAATGGGTGCCAGTGAAGAATTCGCATAAACTGAAACACAGATTTCAAAGCAGAAAAGTTACAGGTAATTAAACTTAAAGGTAAGCCATAACAAAAATGAATTAAAAAAAAAGAAATCAAAATTAAACTAATCATTTCTCCACAGATACTATTAAAAAGCATATTTATTTAATCTTTTCCTGTTGAAAAAAAAAACAAACAACAAACCAACAACCTAAAATATGGAGGTCAGGACGGTCCTCTGTGCCCATTGCATAATCACTATATCTTTCAGCGGCACTGAGCTCCTGGTAACTCATGGGTGCATTTGTGAGTATTTTTCCTCACAACATTCCAGAGCACAGATTTATTATAACTTACTATGTTGCAGATAAGTTTTTTCATATCACAATAAGATATAGTGAAAATTTTCATATATAATGCATTACACTACTGTACAGCAGAGGAGGATCGTATTAGTAAGCCTTCAGTTCTTGAGAATATTAACTTTTTTTAACAGGTGACATCATATTACCACACATTATATAAACTCTTGACTCTCATTTAAAATCATAACCTGCTATAGCATTTTGCGCACTCATTATTATAAATATTGCAGCATATTTAAACAAGTTACTCTAAGATACACTCAAAGTTCAGTTTAAGGTTTGTTCACCCTCACATACTACAACTTTACAGTACAAACCTATGAAGGTAATTACCTCACCATATTCATTAACTAGTTCTCCTGTGTGGGTTTTGATGTATTTAATGTTCTCCAACAAGAAAAATTATTTTCAGTAAAGGTATAGCACAAGTAGGCTATAAATCATGACAAAATACATTGAACATCAAATTAAGAGCAATTGATTTTTACAGTTCTTTATGATTTTCTGTAAATAAAAGACATGGGAATACAGCAAAAACACAAATAACTTCAAATGACAATTATTTATCAGTCGCATTTATGTATATACACACCTGCGTTTACACATACAATTTATTAAGCAATTCAAAATTTTGGCTTTTATTTATATGCTGTTCTCATCTTCACAATCTTTACAACACAAAAGCAATTTTAATGTATTTTTATGACTCAATGACCTAAATGAAACAACCATCATATGGATAATGATTTAACCTATTCATTGTTACATGATTCCTCTCCAGCTGCTACACAAAACAGTATTAAATTTAAAAAAAAAAAAAAAAAAATCCCTCTGTCTTAAATGCTAGGGTGATACTTAGGAGAAAATGAGACAGTGCCCTCAGCCAGGCCCTAAAAATCACCAGATATCTGGAAATACAGCTTTATTCTTTTTAAGCACCAAGTTTAATTTTTCTCTGAGAAACTTTCTTTTCCAAGCTACACACATTAACCTCATCAATGTAAAATGCAGTTACTATATCTCCTATTAGAAGAATATGTTTCTCAAATTCCAAGCAGATAAAAATCTTTACATGTGTTCTTCACAAGTGATTATTTTAATATGATCCACAATTATTCTATCCATAGACAGTCTGCAAAAATATCTATTAGAATACCTTTTCAAAGTTACAAACTTTATTTAGTAGGCTTTATTATCTGAAGCACTGCAGAAAAAAATGATATTCTATTGAAAGCAAAGTAGAAGTTTATGATAGGAAAAAAAATATTTACAATGGAGTTACTGTAACCTATGTGTGTATATTTAAGTGTCTCTCAAGAAGCAAAAGAAGGTTACGAGTATTTGTTTTTCCACTATCCGACCTTCTACATTTATTCCTCTTTCCTCTACATTCTTACTCCAAAAATCTAGGATCCTAATACATTTCCTTTTCTCGACTTGTTTAACCTGTTTTTTCCACTGATTTGCATATAAACAGTTCCTCAAAATTCAGAGGTTTCCCCAAAGCTTTTCTTCTGTCTCGAGACAATCTCCACATGCTTTGAGTAGATCCTTACATCCTTCATAAGTAAACTGAGATTCCACAACCATATTTCTAAAATTGTAAAATTGAACATCTGAAAAGATAACTTCCAGATTTTTATCCTAAAAATAACTGTCTGCATTTTGATCAATGTTTTTGGCATCCTGCTCCTACTGTTTAACCTCTTCTGATTTTTATATTCTAAAGTTTCTCACATCCTGGGACAATATTTTCCATTCAATTCACCTAGTATACTTGGATTTTTTTATTTCATATTGCTCCCAAAATAAATTCTTTACCACATATTTTCATCTCTTTTTATTTTATTTTGATAGTCTACATAAATTACAGCTAAAAACGGATTGAGGACATGTATAGATGAGATAAAGATGAGATTACATCATATGGTTTCAAAACCAAGGATTACACAAAGTACAAAATAGAACCTACCTAGTAAACAATCATTATTGCACTGAACACATTTTTATGGCTGTTTCATAAACAAGTGGTTCAGAGCCAAAAAACACAGGGGTTGCAATTTTCTTTAGAGGTATACAGGGAAAAAGAAGACAAAGTGATGCATCAAAGCCAAAACATGCTCTAAATACTTTTGCCCAGTCTTCCAACAGTAAATAGCATTTAAATCTCTTCTAGCACTTTAATTCGTAATAATGTATAATTTAACAGAGTAACTTAAAAACTTATTTCTAAAAAGATACCTCCCTACGATATAAACTTGACAAGAAATAAGTAGAATCCTACTATTCATGTTTTGCCATTCAGCTTCTGGTGTATGTGGTTGATTACCATATTCCTGATGCTCTCAGGTTTTGTTAGAAATCTATTTTACTTAGGGTCTGGTTGCCTGAGAAGATGACACAGAAAATACCATTTTGTATCTCTAAGTTAGTCAATGCAAATGCACATGAAGGAGGAGTACTGAAAATTATTTAGCTATCGCAGCTAAATGATGATCTATATGTGCAAAGCAGACTTTCCAAATAATGCTATCAAGTGATTCCATGCTTTGTGTTAGGTCTGCTGCTGTGTTATTTTCTCAGGACCACAATGAACCTTTCCTTTGGTGCTTTAGTTTGTTAACTGGAAGTTAATCAAAACAAGTGCTAGTTACAATTGATCACAAGAAATCATTTAAACAAATCTATAAAAACTATCTGTAGAATAATTTAGAAAAATTACTTACAAGGGCAGAAGAATACTCCAATGCAGATACTACATCCTGGATCAATAAATCCATTCTGCAGACTAAATTTAAAAATACCATTTTCAGAATTTTCACTTGCATCATCATAATTCAGTTTCCACATCAGCTGTTGCCTTGAGATATTCTTCAGCTCAAGATTCTGTAAATATTTGCAGAGAAAGAAGGACATGATGAAAGAAGGAAAGCAGAAGACACCATGGTATTTTTTGTATTGCTCTATCCTAAACAATCTTTTTCCAATGAGATCAGAGTGAAAGCAAGAGAGCATTAGAAAGCAATGAAGAACCCAGTTTATTTTATCTGTAAGGTAAGAAGTTGTGCATGCCTATCAGCACAGGCTAGATGCCTTCCAGTCACTCATCACAGTCACAAAGAGCAATACTTTCTTTCCAGAGTGGAAAAAAATCATTTACATGAGGTAAATAGATCAAAGCACCATGGTGGGAGTGCTTAGTCAAACATGAATGAGTTTTTTGCAATAAATGAAGCACAGCATATACTAAACACATGGCTCATGACATCTAGACTTACAGGTGAATATGTTGAAAAAGCAGAAAGTTCAGAATAGGTTTTCAAAACTCATTCTTACAATTCAACAAAATGACAGTGGAAATAAATAAAAAAAAAAAATCATTATCTCAGAGTTACTCTTTCAATGCTTAATAAAAACATCCATAGCTAAGACAAGGCCTTGATCTTGTATTGTCATTATTTTCTGAAGAAACTTGAAAAAGAGTTTCAACTGTTTTCATCATTGTCGAAAATATTTTTTTATAATTTCCAGATAAAGTCTTTGGGATTTAGAAAAAATAAGTTATATTATGGTATGTTTCACATTCACACAGCCAAATTCTCTATGTTCCAAAACAGAATGGCTGTTGGTAAATATCCTATTTAGTGCCTCATTTTTCAGTAATTAAAAGCTATGACCAAGAATAAGTATAACAATACTTGTGAATATGTACCTGAGAATTCCAATTTTCATCAGCAATATTGAAACGTATGTCACTTAAATGCTGTGCAAATTTAAGTTCCATTGAGGAGAACTCCAATGGTGATTTAAGCACTGTCGGAAAAAAAATAATTTAAGATGTTTATACAGCATTATTTTGACAATTTTCTCAAAGTCACTTCATAAAAATCATTGTTTCTGCACATATTTAGCAAAAATGTTTCTCTCCTTGTTCAAAGCTGTATTCTCTTTGTTGTTCTCATATTACACACATAATTACTGTAATTTAATTTTCTGTCTTATGACTCTTTAGTCACATTAAAATTATTTAAATTTTTGATTGACTAGATTTAAAGCATCTCTCCTTCATATAAAGATGCTATAAACAGACAGCCACATGGTCTTCCAGTTGCAAATGAATGCATTTACATTTCATAGAATCACAGAACTGTCACAGCAGGAAAAGACCTCTAAGATCACCACATCCAATAGTTAACTCCCCCTCCAAAAAAAAAAAAAAAAAAAAAAAAAAAAAAAAAAAACCCCCAGGGAAAAAACCCCAAAAACCCCCCCACCCAAAAGTAAACCCCCCCCCAAAAAAAAAAAAAAAAAGAAAAAAAAAGAAAAGAAAACCACCATGGAAAAAAACCCTGAAAACAAACCCACAAAAACCTAAACCCTGAAAAACACCTCACCATCCCACTAGAGCATGTCCTGAAGTACCTCATCTACATGTTTTTTGAATACCTCCAGGGATGGTGACCCCACCACCTCCCTGGACATACCATTCCAGCGTCTGGACCACTCTTTCAGTAAAGAAATTCTACCTAATATCTAGTCTAAACCTCCCGTGGTGCAACTTCCTCTAGTCTTACTGTTATTTACATGAGAGAAGAGATCGCACTCATCTCACTACAAACTCCTTTCAGGTAGCTGTAGAGAGTGATAATTTCTACCCTCAGCCTCCTTTTCTCCAAATTAAACAATCTCAATTCCCTCAAGAGCTTCTACCAGGACTTGTTCTGCAGACCCTTCACCAGCTTGGTTTCCCTTCTCTGAACTTGCTCCAACAACTCCATGTCTTTCCTGTGGTGATGGGCCCAGAACTGAACATAGTACTCAAGGTGCAGCCTCACCAGTGCCAAGTACAGGGGCACGATCACTTCCCTTCTCCTGCTGACCACGCTATTTCTGATACATACCAGGATGCCATTGGCTTCACATTAAGCTAGGTGTCGACTAGCACCCTAGGTCCCTTTTTGCCAGGCAGCTTTCCAGCCACTCTTCCCCAAGCCTGTATTGTTGTAGGGGGTTGTGACTGAAATGCAGTACCCAGCACTTGTCTTTGTTAAACCTCATACCATTCGCCTTGGCCCATCGATTCAACCTGTCCATCGATTCAACCCTCTGTAGAACCTTCCTACGCTCTAACAGATTGATGCTCTCACCCAATTTGGTGTCGTCTGTAACCTTGCTGAGGAAGCACTCAATCCCCTCATCTAGATCGTTGATAAAGATACTGACCAAGACCAGCCCCTAAACTGATCCCTGGGAGACACTACTGGTGACCAGCTGCCAACTGGATTTAACTCCATTGACTACAACTCTCTGGGCCCTGCCAGCAAGTCAGTTTTTAACCCAAAAAAGAGTACAACTTTCTATGTCACGAGCTGCCAGCTTCTCTAGGAGAATGCTGTGGGAGACGGTGTCAAAGGCGTTATTGAAGTCCAGGTAGACAACATCCACAGCCTTTCCCTTATCCACTATGCAGGTCACCTGGACATAGAACAAGATCAGGTTGGTCAAGGAGGACCTCCCTTTCCTGAACCCATGCTTGCTGGGCCTAGTCCCTGATTTGTGACAGTAATCATTAGAAAATACTAGAAAGATTTCATAAAGGAAAGCATTTATCTTAATTTCATAGAGCAGGAACAAAGAAACTGTCACAAATGAAGAAGTCTAAAGTGAAGACTTAAAAAGACAAAGGTACATGTTCCCAAAGCATCATTTTCCTTCTTGATTAGATTAGACACTGGAAAAGAACCTAGCAAGCATAAAGCATCCTTAAAATCTACAAGTTTGTTTCACACTCAGTGAGGAAGCGTACTGATCACTTCTCCCTCTTCTTCCTCTGAAAAGCCCCAAAGATTTCCTAATCACGTATCCCATGTTATGTAAACAACAAGACTATTCATATTTCTCTAAAACACAGGCGTATAAACTCTATGAAACAAATACTGTTTAAAAGTTGCAACATAATCTGATGGAATGTTTCCACCAATATGCAACTATGTCACTCACAAAGTCTTCACTTCTCACAGAAGCTGCCTGTACAAGGAAAATACAGCATGACAAAGAAACTAGAAGGTAAAGGCAATTGTCTACCACCCCCACACACACACAAAAAAAAAAAAAAAAGAGAGAGATTTTTTTTAAAAAAAAAAACAACCAAACACAAAACACCCACAAACAAAAACAACAAACAAGTCAGGTCACATGAGGTCATTACATTGATAACATGCCCTCATCCTTTGTGTCTGGCTGATGTAGGACTTGTTTCTTTTCCAGTTGAGTTTTGTGGGGTTTTTTGGTTGGTCATTTGTTTTGGGTTTTTTTTTCCTTTTAGTGCCAATAAGCAGTCTCCAAGGGAAAAGCCTTACAAGCATTTAAGAGACCTGCTTTTCTTCCCAGGTGCTGAAAGAGTCTGCAGACGTTGCTTTTTAAAAAGTTCAAAAAAAGATCCATGATGGATTGAAAACATATTGACTACACTGAAGGTAAAAGACTAGGTTGCCTACTCTGAGATTATTGTGATTCTTTTCTCAGAGTGAACAGTCCTGAGTACAAACATCAGATATAAAATATTGATTTAAGTGCCAACCGCACTGTCCTGTGCAGTCTGAATCCCACAAAAATCATCACAGGGAAAAAAAAATGAAAAAATATAAAAGTGGAAAGCAAATATGCCATAATGCACACAGTAGTGAGAATTAGGCATATTTGTCAAATTAAAACTTAGAACTTGAAAAATGCCTCACTTTTAGTTTTTAGTCTAAAATGATGAATCAGTAGCAGCGATAATTTGTTCAGATATATCAGTCAATAAGAACATAATGTATTCTTAAACTAAATACATTCACAAATGCCTAATGTGAATTCAATTCCATCATAGAATCTAAAGAAGGTGTCTCAATTTTCTTTGATATCTTCAAAGATCTCAAAAGTAAGATTTAAGTTAAAGCCCCACAGAGGAGAAAAAAAACCCCACCAAACAAAAATAACCATCGGTAAAACCTAATACATTTGAGTTGCTTTTTCCCCATATTATGCATTTAATTGGACAAGCCTCCTTCAGTGGCCCCAAGACATTTCAACATTACACAAACAGAATTCCAGGAAAAACACTCAGCACTTAAGTCTCATCTCAAATAAACAGTGATTACATATTAAAAACTGAAATAAGGAAAAGTAGTGGATTCAAGTATTCAGAATGTGTAGGTCTACATAACTGCAAGGATCAGACAGGAGACTAAAGAGAACCACAGATTTCAAAAAAAAAAACAGAGAAGAATCATGTAAGATATAAATTTCTTGCTGCTGGCAAACAGCCTTCAACTTTGGCCATTATCAAACTCTGACAGGCCAGAAAAGCGTAGTTCTGCACATAAAAGCAAGAAGAAGCAAATGGACTCAATTACCACTAATGTCCAGCTAGAGGCATTTTAAAGGAATTTTAAATATTGTTAGAACTCCTGGTTTTGACAAGGTAAGACTAAAAAAAGATAGTATGAATGACATACTACTTTTCTATACTTTTTAGATGACCTGCTGCAAACACTGGTGTCTGCATAAAGTCTAGAAATACTAATTAATGAGTAGAAACAAAAATTAGTTTTGGTAAACTATTTTTTATATAAGGCAAATGGTTATTAAAAAA
This sequence comes from Baryphthengus martii, assembly GCA_013396935.1. Classification (NCBI taxonomy): domain Eukaryota; kingdom Metazoa; phylum Chordata; class Aves; order Coraciiformes; family Momotidae; genus Baryphthengus; species Baryphthengus martii. The sequence goes on from VWZK01020178.1 coordinate 77,982, forward strand.
TAATCATCTTTTCTCAGCATACCATAATTATGTATAGAAAGTTCAGCTTTACACACAGTTTAAGATACAAAGTAAATGTTTAAAATTTTACAATTATCAATTAAATTTCAGTTAGTAGCAGTTCTCTGCAATTAGAATTCACGTAGAAACATCACTACAAATCTCCATCAGCTCCTTAAGTCCCTAGTTTACGTACCAACTGCTTTAATTCTACAGAATGGAACAGCTACGGGCGGTGACTGTAGCTGAGGAGCACCAATGTGTTTTACCGATCCAACAGGAGCTGCAGATACAAGGGTTGGCTGAGTCAATGGGAAGTCAGCCCCAGGAACATTAACTGGAAGAGTGAAGTCATATGCTGCCACCTAAAGGACAAAAATATCATTGTGGTCACTTTCCCAGAGAAATTGTAGGTACTTCTTGAACCATCTGAGTGGTATTACTGTTTCAGAAGAACTGTCGAAATTAATTTAGACCCTGATCATGATATTAATAGGATGGCAGTTTATTTGCACCTAGTATCAGCCCATTAAGTAAGCACTGGACAGCCATTTTCTCCCTCTCCATGGAAAAAACTGTATGCCAATAGTATCAGACTCACCAGTAGAACTACAGACAAGGCTTCTGGTAAGTCACTCAGTTGTGCTCCTCTCCCATCACTCTCCTGAGTGAAGAAAGATTGGAGCAGTGGCCCAAACACATAAGTACGAGCAAAGAGAGGGAAAACAAAACTACGTAAGTTAACAAAGCCTTTCTCAAACAATGAAGAGGAAAGGTCAGCTGTTAACAGTATGCCCAACATAAACAAAATGGACTCTGAGATCAGGGTGGAGCGTGAGTTAAAATCAAGATGCTTTAGCAAAAAAAAAAAAAAAAAAAAAAACACAAAAAAAAACAACAAAAAAAAAACAAAACAAAAAAACAAAAAACACAAACAAAATTTCTTAAAATCTTTAACTTTGAACACCATTGAATTCCAGGAGTCCAAATTCCAGTGATTTTCATCCTAGTTTTCTCCCTGCAATCACATCCCAAAATGAGTGGGGGTCTTGAAAAATAGCAAAAAAAAAGGAATCCTCATTTTTTGAGAGACTGTGCACTTGACAAGCTAACATTATTTCACAGTGCACTTTCAAGGAGGAATTTCTTGTCTCTCAGGCTGTCTTTCCAAGGATCACACTAGAGCAGTACGCTCTCTGGACAAAAAGGTAGGCATAACCATAGCAAAGGTAATGGAAATAAAAACAGAACTTCCACACTGAAAGCTCTGTTAGAGTCCAAATTCTGTTGTCACCTTGGAGGCCACTGAAATCTCCAGAAAGGACTCTGGTCTATAAAATCTGCATGGTGTTTAAAATTAGCAGTAAAACCAGCTATATAAAGATGCTATAAATCACTTAAAAGCTTTCAAAAACTGCAGAAATTAGCACATCATGCTTCACTTTCACATGTATGGTAGTAAGTGGACTATATAATCTGCAGAAAAGAAAAAAACAGAAGTTGTCCAAAGGCAGGCCAGGAGTCACATTCGTTAGAAAATCAGCACACAGCAAGAACGCAGCACTTAACAGTGTTTGGAGTTTCAGCAGGGTTTGACACACACAGTTTTGAATTCCTGGCGAGTAAGATGTGTGCTGAGCCTTGCGGAACACTTTGTGTATTTGTGCTTAGCAAGCAGAAAGCACGGGATGAGGGGAAGTGTTTCTAGTGAGATCACCAGAGTCCCTTGAGTTATATCGATACTTCACATCTGATAATGATTAGATTTTATAACATAGAACTGCCATTTAAGATTTTTTAGTAACTAATGCTTGAAATGTGTCATAAAAAAAGTAAAAATAAACAAAAGTAAAAATCTCCTGTTTTGATTTACATAATCTTCTATTTTTAGCATCTCAAGTGACCCACGTAAAATACTTTATCAAGTTACATCTTCCAAATATGCTCTCGTGGCATAAAACCACATAATTAAAAATTAGACTTAAAAGTATCTTTTCTTCATAATGTGAGAAGTTCCTTTCACTTCAAAGTATGTGTGAAATGCATGATCTCACATCACTAACAGTGGCTCCTTCCAGGTTTAGAGAATTTTAGACTATCTTTTCTTATAGTAAAAAGTAATAAGCATTGTATTTCAAGTCTGTGAAATACATCCAAAAAAATTTATACAGCTTTCTCAAAAACATACGTGTGATAGAATAGAGCTGAATACATGGTTACTTAATAATCCCAATAGTTGTTAAGATACGTATGGAAGAGAGAAGTATAAAGAGAACCGATACCAGGGGGCAGTGCAGGGAGGGAGAAACTTTACATGACTCTAGATCAAGCATCTCGTACTACAATCAACACAGACACAATCTGAAGATTCTGTTGCACTCCTTCATCTCTACAAGAAGTTTGCTGTATTGAATAGAGTGTACCCAGCCTGTGTCTTCACAAGTGTAACATGCACAATGCTGCATAAATAACCCAACTTCTCTCCTAAGCGTTTTTGGTCACTGTAAGGAGAACCGAGAGAAGATGACCGCACATCTCAGGTTCTGAGACTGCTCCCAGCCTTGGCAGCTTCCCTAAAGCCAGCAGGCGCTTCTCTACATGGGCAATTCTAACATTTGAAACAGCACTGCCAAGAACTGCAGTAAAAAAGTGAGCTATAAAATCTTTTCCATCTCTACAACGTATGATATACATAACAATATAACGACACTAAAAGTTTTTAAAGTTTGGTAACATTTAAATGTTTAGTCTATAATAGACATCACTATATCATTGACTATGCAAAAGTGTACAGTCTCCAGCTTTTCTCCATTGATGCTATTATGTTTAATATGTTTAGGTCAGACAACAGAAGGTAAAAATCCCTTTATCCCTCTCCCAAACCAACTATTCCAAATTTGTTTTTCACCTCACTATTAAAAAAATTTGGTTTAGTCTTACTATATAGCAAGGAGTTTATTTGCTAAGAACTGGCAAATGAAAACAAGTATTTTCAAGACTAAATTCACTATATGTAGGACATGATATAGATTTTCAGTGAATATTTGCAAAAGGTGCAAACTCAGAGTCAACATAATTCTTAGAAATGTATTTAGATAACTGAAAACAAATCACAGACCTTTTATTTCAGTCATGCATGTCTTTGCGTCATTAACTGCATATTAATCTATACTACAAATGAAAAATTCCTTTAAAATTCTCTATACCTAGAAATCATATTATAATTCATACACATACATTCACAAATTAATGAAACAGAATTAAAAATTTCATTTTAAGATTTCACTTTGCAAGTAGAATCATTATTTTTCTTTTTATAAATATTTTAAGGAAAAATAAATTTTATTCATTTTTAATCTCTAAAACTCCATAAGTCTCTCCTGTAAGATTATATACTTGAAGAAATTAATAACACTAAAAAAAAAAATACACCTTATACTATTACTGGGCTTGCAGTTGCTTTTGAAATAATCTATTAATACCTTACAGTTAATTATCTATTGAGATAATTTTTTGAAGCTGCATTTAACTTCACAAACCAGAGAATACAGGGAGGTGCTGGAAGCAAGCAGCCTAAAGAGAGTTCTTTCACAAACACTTAAGGTTGTTTATATCATTCTAAGAAATATTTTTCCTGTCCTGACCTATGCTAATCAGGTACGTTAATTGGAAAGGATATATCATCTACAAAGTGGTAGTCTTAGCAGTGAAAATACTTCAAAAGAAGCTTTAAAAAAAGACTAGTTACATGAGACAGAGGAGCTTTTTGTTACGCATTCACATCCAACACCTCCAAAGGATGCCAGAAAAGGACACGATTGTGTAGGCTGCTACCAGAATGCAACATTTCTTTAAATAAAACTGGTGCTCCTGCAAATTTTTATTTAGAGGGCATTTTAAAACACATTCCATATTTTTTGCTAAATAAATAAAATATACTAATTTTAAGAAATCTATCTCATCGTGAAAGCTCTGCTACTGAAATTGATTTGAATCAAACCTATTTCATAGATTCAAAGTACACAGTAGCTCAAAGGCCAACATAGGAGAGTGAACATAGCAGAACAGCTTCCTCTCTCAGGCCTAAATATTCAGTGTATCGAGAGAAACAAAAGGAGGAACAACTACTCCATCAACCATGACAATTAGAAAGGTATTTTATATAAAATTCATGCATAAAAAATAAACTCAAGTACAGTTGTCAGGTTGGGGGGGGAACCTGAGAGAAAAAAAAACCAATTCTTATTTTTGAAAACGCACTTTCAAAGCAGTTACTTAATTTCTATCTTTACTAAGTACTCCAATGTAATTATATATTTCATGCTTTATAAAATATATTTTGCTAATTATTTCCCTAATACAGCATATATTCTCAAGTACGAGCAAAAACTTTGCTGTCAAATCCAGGAATCATATCATTAATTTAGTACAAAGAATGTGCGACATCTCCTTAAAATTACAGTACAAGGAAATCAGTAGGTAATTTATGACTTTAAAACATCATTAAAGGAAAACACTCTTGTGTTTATCATACAATAACATGCAGGCTGTTCAAACATATTCAAGCATTAAGTCACTGAATTTTTGTGTAAAGGCTGATTTTAAAGTTTATTTATAGCACTAACAATAAACAGATTCATCAGCGATATAAGAGAAAATTTAATGCACATTAAAAAAAAAAAAACAAAACCCAGACTGATTCAAATTTAAACCTCAAAAGCAAAACCAAGGGTTTATGTCCTGCAAATATATACAATATAGATTCTCAACTTGCCATCAGATTTAACATGAGCTTTTCCTTAAAACATATTTAAACCTTTCAGGCAGCCTCAATTCCCCAGCTTTGCATCACAGATAAGCAGCTTTCCACAATGAATAACGTAACTGGTGTTCAAAGCCATCATTCAAAACACTGAAATAAAACTAAATCTTTCCTTTGTATATAACAAGAGATGATGCAACAGCAATACCCAGAGCTGCAGATTTTCCATAGAATTTATTTCTTATACCATGAATTCTGTTTTTTCATTAAAAAAAAAAATTACATCATTAACAATGCCCCTCCCCCAAAAAAACAAAACCAAAATAACCACCTTTCACTTCTCTAGGAAAAGCTTAAGCAATAAGCTCTGTCAGGTATGACTTATCTATTTATCTCAATCGAAGGCCATCCTAGGCATCATTATTACACAACTGTGTAGTCTGTCTTTTTCCTAGGATGCTGGAATACGTTATTTTCCAGCAGAGTAAATGAAATAAAATAAAAGATCTCTTTGAAGCAGTATGCTCCTGCACCTTGCTTGTCTTCCCAGACCGTACACCACAAAGCTGCTGTCTGGGTTAGTACAGTAACAGGGGAGAAATGATTATGAGTGAGCATTTAAACTGGCCATATGCTGCCTGTTTCCCTGGTATAAAACCAAAGGAATGAGGTGCTCCTCACTGTTACCTGAACAGGGAGCTTGCAGAAAGAGCCATGGTCCAAAAAGCCATGCTTCTATGCTTCTTGGATAGTACGATTTAAAACTCAGTTCGAACATAATTACTGCTAGAAATTAAACAATACATAATAGTAGTAATAATAAATCTTAACTCTGTCTCTGGGTAGAGATGAGGGAGCTATAACAGGTATTTGGGGAGACAGTCCTGAGGTTGGGGTTTTTTTGTTTTGGTTGAGATTTTTGTTGAATTACTAGAAAAAAAAAGGCATCTATTAAGCTCTGACATGCAAACCCTGACTAGTCCATCAGATACCCAGCTGGCTAAACCTTACGCTGAAGTGAAAAAAAACTAAAATGTAATTCAAGTATTTCTCAAATAAAGTTACATTAAAACAGAAAAGAAAGCAGGATATAGCCTGTGTACAAATATGACATTAAGAAGTACTTGCTAGTTTACCTATATATGTACATTTTTTTTATATTGCTTTCACTTACAGCTCTGACTTTCACAGGCAACAAACAAGGTTACACTAAAGTTATACTCTCCTCAGTGAGGCAGAGAGCCTTGTCACCTCTAACACCTTCTGAGACACTGGAGTAGCAGGAAGGCACAACCAGGCCATGTCTGAGCAGCATCCTAACCTTATCTATAATGCATCAACTTCATTTTACCACTTAGAATATTGTGAGAAATATCTAAGAATTTTTTAGATCTTATTTGATAAGCTTGCCAACATATCTCATCTCAAAGAGCATCTTTTGATGTCACATGTCTTAGTACACACTAAGTTTTAGTCAGAATTGTAGCAGCTATTCAGAGTTCTTCTGTATATATTTTTCTTGTTGATTTCAAGCTTTTTAGGCAGAAGGAAAGCTATTGCCAAGCTTATTTTTAGCAGAATTCAGGATTGCATCCAATACTAGAGTACTTGAAACCTTACATTAATAATTCAAGTGGTTTTAATAAAATTTTAAAGCATATTAAAATAATGTCATGCTTTTGTGATTTTTTTTAATCAATGCTTCTCAAGTATTTTAATTTTCCCTTGGTTCTAGGATCTACTTTCTTAGCAAAAAAAATCAATATAGAGCCTTTTTTGTTGGTTTACAAGCTAGTGTTGTCAGTAATGTCTACAACAGCAGGAAGTTTTAGTAGAACAAGGAAGCAGATGGAGAAGAATGCAACTCGATGGGACGCAGAAGGTTTGTAGCAGCTGTGAGGTAACCTGGGTAAGAGCAGTTGTCCAGAAAATGGTGATGAGATCAGAGAAGCAGCTGTTCGAATGCAGAGGCAGGAAACAGCACTTGAAACCATGAAACCTGAATAAGGGAAGCTCAACATACAGAGAAGACTAAAGTTTTTTCAAGTCTGGAAAGTCAGGAAAGAGAAGGAAGAAATCTGGTGAGAAACGAGGGAACTCCAGATGAAGCAAAATGAAAAAGAACTCTAATCCAATGGGGAACATTTTAAGAATCAATCAGTAACTCCTGAGAGTTTCTAATCACAGTAACAGAAGTTGGTACCTGGACCAATTTCTTAACAGAACTGTGCTTTGTATTAGTATTCTCTGCAGGAGTTAAAGAATAGTTGCAGCATCCTGGGGCAGGGGGTACATATACTTCCTTTAGTCATGCCATACTGGGCAACACATTTAGTTTTCAAAGTTAACTTCGTTTAACATTAGTCAGTGCTATTGCTGCCAGCTGGCAGGGCTGCACTAACTCTCAGGGATGTTAGCTTCCGACCACCTGTGGGTTGTAAAACTCTAAGTGTATTTGGGCATGTCTTACCTAGCAAGAAGTAAACCGCCCCCTGACAGGCAGGCAGGAATACACTTGGAGCAGAAGGGAAGCACTGGTTGTACCCAGCACCAAGGGCAAAAGGCAGACAGAAAGACTGTGAGCATGCAGGGAGAAGGGGGAAACTGAAACAAACATTTCAGTAAAGCTGCACTTACTAGTCAGTTATGAGGTGTAAGGTACCCCAGGAAAACTTCCTTTTCGAAGTTTTTTTATTCTTACTTCTGAAGGAAGTTGTTCTGTTTGCCAAAAACTACTCTCATGGGTGGAAAAACGCTCAGAGTTTGAAAAATTAAAGGATGACATCAGAAAACCCTGTGGAGTGCTCTGTAACCAATAGATACAATATATTCTACCAATTTATTTCTTTTTTAAAGAAGAGCAGATACAAAACAGATCCAGTCAAATGTAAATACTATTTTTTGTAACAAATTTATATCATAATTAAAGCAGACTCCCAACTGGCATACCCTTATCTTCAGTTAAGTTACCATACCACCAGTATCAAATGACAGCTGGAGAATTTCATCAACAATGAACAGTAATACTAAATAGTAGTTCAGATGACAAGAGAAATAAACACAGAAAGCCATCTACTATTTCAGCGGTCTTCAGAAATATTAATTTAGTCACTTGAATTTACAGCAGCATCAGTTGCAACATTTCTATTCTTAATCCATCCTGCAACTTGTCAAGGAGAGAAATTAGTAATAGATCTCAATTGTAACAATGGGAAGTAGAATACTGGGAGACAAAAAAAAAATTCCCTGTTTTGATAGCTGGGGAGAGAAGTGCGTTTAGGATTTTAGAGAGCTGATATTTCACTAGTTTGTAAGGGAGGTAACTGACCTTTCACTACACTCTTTGCTACTGTAATGGAGAAAAAAAGGATCACTTTGTGCAGCAGCACTATCACCAGAGAAATCCAGTGCCATAAGCAAGAACAGAGCTGCCAGATTTCAGGTTATGGATCCCATCAACAAGTATGTGGTTTAGATCTTATACACAACAGTGTGCTTTTAGCTACTGAGATTAAAAGGGGGAAAAAATGAAAACTGCATCTACAGGGTGGATTAGAAATATCCCTTTTAAATACTTGACAAGACTTAAGTAAAATTGATTTATGAAAATAAACTGAAATTAAGGCCTTGGGATTTAAACTATTGTTACCTGGTAAATCCTACGCGTAGTACACACCCTTGTACCATCCATAGAACAATATTGCTAGACCCTACTTTAGTATTTCTAGACCTTCTTTATAATTTTTAAATCAGTACATTTGAGACTTTTTCTAAAACCCCTAACTGAATTTTTCTTTATGGATGCTGAAGCAAAAAAAAAAAAAAATTAAAAAGCCCCACAACACATCAGCTTAATTAAGCTGTGTTCGTTGTACCATCATTACCTTGTTTCCATCTAATCCATAAACAGAGCAAACTTCTCAAAAGTAAGTATATTCTACTCCAAAGTAATCAGATGATACAAAATGAAAAACAGGAAAGAAAAGAAACAGAAGATCTGTAAAGTCCTTATAGAAAGGCAATACAATTTTAGCAACCACTTACTTTCTTTGTTTAGTGTTATATCTCTGGCTTACTAGAAACTAACCAGGAGATAAAAAATAGCATTTTGTTTCTTGTTTCTATTGGCAATCTTACGATTAGAACAAAAAATTTTAAATGTGTTTGAATACTGGTGATTTTAAGCTGAAAAATGTTCTTTAAGAGAATGCTGTTACAACAGGTTGCTTTTGTAAATGAAATATGCATTCAGAGGACTTCACTGTAAAATAAAAATCAAAATTAAGTTTTTAAGCTTGGCTGTCAGAACAGTAATAATAGCTACCTATACATTAAAAGTTCAATCCATCTTTTCTCTCTTTTTTATTTTACATGGCTTTGAACTATTTTACGTACTTTTTAAGGGAAGATAGACTTTCCACATTTCAGTTGCATCATTTTAAGCCAAAAATCTGTATTTCTTTGTATTAGTTATTGTATAACTGGTTTTATTGTCACACTTGGCAACAGACAGCCACTAAGAAGTACTGTTAGTTAGTAGGAGCCTGAACACTGGCATTAGCTGGGCCAGAATTTCACATTTGCAGCAACAACACACAGTTAGAATATGATTTTCCAATGGATAAATGTGATTGTCTGGCAGATGACTCATCCCCATACGACAGAGTGAAGCATTTCTGGTGATACTTGTCCAGCCCTTTCTTAATAGTCTTAGAAAAATGGAGATCTCTTCTCAGATAATTTATTCCAACATTTATTCCACTTTTGCTACAATGAGTTTTTATATCTAACCTAATCCACCCAGCATAATTTAAACCCACTACTGACTACGTATCTACTGCAGTGAACAAGCATATATAAATTATATTCCACAGAGGACTGGAAGTTAGTTCTATTTCTTACCTAGTTTGTGCTTTCTGGATCTCTGATCATTTCTATTATTTTCCTATGGACCTTCTTTCAAAGGGCAATTTTCCCAGTTTTTTCTTTAAGCGTGTCATCCCAAACGGGAAAAGTGTTACAGCTGAAGTGTTATCAGCACTGAGTAGAATAATTAACTTGCCTTAGTAACATTATTCCTACTTATAAAAATCAGTGTAGTGTCTGCCTCTACTCTTCATTGTTGTTCAGCTTGTGGTCTACAATACCATCTACACAGAGTACTCCAATGACATGATCTAGTCTTGCATTTCTATTATTGACCCTCTCTACTTAAATGAAAATGTCAGTATTCTTCTGTGCTGAGTTTCTCTCTAGTTTAACAGTAGGTCACTGGTGATGTTCTGTATGTACCATTTTGCAAATAATTACATATTTCCCTAACACTGTACCTAGTCTAAATCTGACTACCTTGCTTACAAGAATGTTCCTCAGTGTCAAGATATTTAAAGAGATAACATCTACTGCTTCCTCCCTAACCTCAAACCAAATTAATTTGATTTGAAATAGTTTGGTTTTTATCAATCAACAGACTCATGTTCTGTTAGGAAAAAAAAAAAAAAAAAAAATCATATCGGAGTGGTGAATGAGCTATAAATTCACACAATCAGTTATTTCATAATACCTTCTATGTGTACACAGAACCTAAGCTGACATTAATAACAAGAAGAAAATCACAGTGTTATCACACACATCCTGTAATATGCAAATATTATTTGAATGATGCTTGTGAAAAAAAAGGAATTCCCTTTTATTCAAAAACTAAAGTGCTAGGAAGGCAGCGGTGGGAGGTGTGTGTGAAAAAAAATATTGTTGACCCATTCAAGATGCATTGTCTCTGATACCAATTTTTTATTGTAAAAATGCAGCTAATACAACAGGTTTATGTGCTGTGGAAGTGGTCATCAGCTGCTTGTTCTGAAGCTGATTCATAATATCAACAACGAAGTTTTCTTTCAGTTCATTGTTCTCCAAATATGTGGAACCCCCAAACACTCAATTTCTACAGTGTTGTTCAATAGGTTTAATTTAAAATTTGCTATAGCACTCTCTATTGACACCTACTGCCAATAAAATGCTATTTTCCTGATGTAAAACTAACTGAGAAAGTCTCATATCTTCAATTTATTTCCCTCAAATAGCTCAATCAGAAAGTATCTTTGCCAGTCTTTAGGACACATAAGATTACTCTATTTTTGCAGTCTGTCAGTCACCTGAGAGTTAAAGCACAAACAGCTTCAAAAAAGAAATATGCTGCCAGTTTGTTGAATGATTTAACGAATGTGTGGTAAGACACTTTAAGTTCATACTTTTTCCATTTTTAAGTCGCCGAGAAAATGTGTTTTCTTTGTGTACAAACATTTAAGGAAAGCAGCAAAAGTTATTACAAAGGTTATTTCAGAACTGGTTTTCCTAAGAGTTGGATTACTATTATAAAACTATTGCACATGCTAAAATGTGCATCTAAAATGTCTGTATTTCACCATAGAAATACCACAGAGGCATGATTTCTTAATTCAGCATAATCACCACGTTCCCATAAACGTACCTCTTTTGGCATGAAGGACAACAAGCACTGCAAAGTTGATTTTCCCTTTAAGTTAACAGAGTACAAATAAGGCTTTGAAGAACAGCAGTCAACCACTGTCAAAAAATATTCAGAATCAAGTTACAGATGTTATTACAGTAAATATCAACTCTGTAATAGCTGCAGTAGTTCAAAGTGATTTCCAACATAAGGTATGTATGATAAACATTTCTCACAAAGTTACAAATTAATATAGTATTTCTCATAAGGATTCCAGAGGTAATTTTGAGAAGTGTTTATCACCAACAACTTTCATAAAAGTTATTGACTCAGGAGAACACAATAGTTGAGAAAACAAGCCCGCGGTCATGCATCTTTGAATAAAAGTGTTAGGCAAAAATATTTAACTAATACCAGAGGGAGAAAAATCGTTGGCCAGAACTCAGAATGACTTTTAGCAACAATCTACACAACGGAAGTTTACCAGTAAGGCTTGCTTCATTTTTTAGAATTTCACATCCAAATTTAAGGCACTGGCAGAAGCATGGGTTTCCAACAAATAAGGTAACATTCCTCTGAGATCAGTATTTATCCAGCATTCACCATTTAAACAGTACTAGACCTGACTGGATGTCACATTATTTGTTTCAAGCACAAACTAATCTAGAAATCATGTGCAACGAGTTGATTCCCATGCTGGCTAGTTGCCTGTTGTAGACAGTTTACAATCCTCTTCCAAGTTAAGAAGACTGACTAGGAGCCCTCATCTTCTCTTTGAAGTCTATCACACAGCTAAAAATACCCCTCTTCTGTTGTCAGATCGTTTTTTTGTCATCATTCACATATAGTTTTACACAAAGATAAAATTAAATATTCTAATAGTGACTAGCAAAAGAGTCTTGACTTCCAGAGCTTGTGTGGATAAGAGGTCATATAATCACAGCTGCAAAGTACTGTCATGAATAAAGATTTTGGAACAGCAAAGGAGTTGACAGGACTGAAGTAGAATAGGGAGGAGCAACAACAAGTGAAGGGAAAGAATCTGCACTAGTTCTACCAAGAAACAAAGAATAGCAATCTAATTCCACATATTGGTCCAATGTCATTCTGAGTTGGACATCATGCAGAACAGAAGTCTTGTGATTAACCTGCAGACACCCTGTACCATTAGGGGAAAAAACAGAAGTCTGATTATGAATTAACTGAAGGGTAAACATTATCAAAACAGTGGGTAAAAGTCCATGGATAGGAAATGAGTATAGCTATTTGGCTTTGTTCAATTAGATTTTTTAATAATTTTTTTTTTTTTTAACTGGTGAGAATGTATTCAATCTTCCTTTTTTTTTTTTTTTCCTTTTTTTTTTTTTTTAAACATACCTTAGTAACTAATGCTTATTTTTGTTAAATGTCCTTTTACTGGTAAACCAAAATGTCTCCTCCTAATTTATATTAATTTTCTTAAATCAAAAACTTTGTATACCAGAAACAGTCTGATGGACTTTCTCTCAGCATTATCAATTTTGTATTTAATGAAAATTCTGATACAGCAAAAGCAAATACCTGAATGGTCATTAGCAATCAATTTAAAATCTTTATACTTAGAAAAATCAAACTCCACTCTGGTACACGCTTGTCCTTTGTTCTGCAGCAAAAAAGGAATTGATTTTGTAGAACCAATATAAACACCACCAAAGTCAAATAATTCCTGTAAGTTTCAAGAAAAAAAAAAAAAAAAAAAGGGGGGTCAAAGCACAGTAAAGTCAAGTTTATAATTAAATAGAATGTGAAAAAATATAAACGCTCAGATTCACAATTATAACACAGTAACAGTCTTGGTTTCTCAGTTGTCTTGCATAACCCTTATGTTTAAGGATCTTTCCAGGATACAAAACACAACAGTTGAGAATTCAATACAAAAGTCCAGTTACACCATCAGGAACATTTTCATCATTCCGTAAACAGACCAGTGGATTCATTTTCCCCTTATTACGCTTTTTTTCCTCTATCTACCTCAAAGAAATCCTCTCCCTTTTAACATGCTGTTTCTAGACTGTTAAGCTCAAAAGCTAAAGCTATCAGCTAACATTTAGTGCAACTGTTATATGTACATTTAATTTTTAATTTCTCTTCCTAAGTGCTTCTCTTTGATAATTTTCTCAGGAAGCTAGTACAGAAAAAAATGAAAAATACGAAGTAGGTATGAGCCACTTTGACATCTAGATAAAGCAAAACACTAGCAATCCTACCAATTGCTACAACTTCTTCATACTTACCACATCAACGTCTATTTCAGGTATCTCTACAAATCCACCAATCATAAGCAGTAGTACTCCTGAATTTCGCACCGCTACCTAAGTGAATGGAAAACAATGTGATTGTTGCAAAGTCATTTTAACATAACTATCTTGTCAACTCTGTCATAATTACATGCATAAAAAAGAGTTCAAAAACAAAAAGTACCCCACAGATACAGAGATACATTCAGTACAATTTGTAACGAAAATATGAAAATAACGCTGCCCTTATAACGTAATGTATTTTTGTTACAGAAATACAAAGAGGTAGAGAAATTGCCTTCATTTTCTAGAACTTCTATAAACAGATACCAGTGAGATAATACAGAAACAGATTCCAGTGAGATCTTTTAAAGAAGAGCCAATCATGCCTCTCTGGCATACCGCATCTGGAATAGTCACAGATACCAAACAAAAAAAAAAAAAAAAAGAGAAAAAAAAAAAAGGGAAAAAAAGAAGGGCAAACAAAACCCGACAAAATTCTAGGAAACATCATTCTTTTGCAGACAAAAATAATGTTGCGGGAGGCTGTATCGCTAGAACGAACAATCTTCTCCAGAAGGAGAAAGCTGAGTGGATGGGTTAGATCCATTCAGCAGCTGCAAGGATTGGAAAGTACACCACTACAAATTGTTTGACAGAAGTGCTGGAATAAAGTGGCTACTCTTGTTCTGAGCAATGGTAAATCTGTTTTAGAAGTAGAAAAGATAAATTGATACTAGGTTTAGTGAGCATAATATAGGCAACCACAGAAGATGGAGAATCCAGGACTAGAGTCAGAAAAGGTAGCAAAGACCAGTCCCACGATAGCATCCCTTTTCCCCCATTCTCACTTATCTGATCAAGGACAAGATCAGGAAACAGGCATGCAGAACACAAAACAGGAGTAGATGTTTATTGTGCTCCTATTATCAAATCAAATCTACAAGCAAATCCATCTCTGAGATGACCACAAAAGTCAAGAAATTAAATACACCGCCTATCCCACTCCTCTATAGAGAATACCTGCAGATATATCTACGTGATCTTCTGAAGAAAAGCACACATTAGTTTCAACAGCTTGCAATGGTATAAAAAGAATGGGCTCGAACTGAGAGCCTGTTTTCATACTTCAGGGCAGGATTGAGACAAAATAACAAACAGGTTACAGCAGCCATTACTTGCTGTAAGAAAACCTTTTTTCATTTTGGTTGTTTGTTTTTTGTTTTTTTTTTTCTTAAAAAGCATGAGAATACTGGAGATAAAATCCAGAAAATTCTCAAGTGTACACAGATCTCCACATATAAGCACATAACATAATACTCAAAACACAAATCTCTTCCAGCTTTGAATACCTCCACTCTTGTATCAAAACTCATTTTTGCATTTGGAGTGAAACAGATTTTGAGATCAGCATGGCCTCCCACAGGTACCACCCCTTCAGAAGGGGTGATCGTCATTCCAGGCAGTGGGTTTGATTCAAGAACCTTGAAATACAAACATGAAACGTTAATAATACAGAAAAAAAGAAAATAGAAGGGAGGATATTTATGTTTATTTTTTTTAAATAGTAATTTATCTGTCACAAAGATTTTATATTCTTAAAAGGAGAACCTTCATAACACAAAATGCTAACTTGCACTTAGAAGCTTGGAGCAAAAACATAGGTAAAAAAATAAAGTAACAGATTTTTAAACACAATGACTGTCAGTTTCTTCTACTGTGGACACAACTGTGGAAAAAAATTTTGTACACCGGTCAAAAATTTCATATTCTGGTTTTCAAGTTGTTTGCTCGAAGTTAGTAAAATTAAGACTTACTATCCAGCAAGTCTCCAGAATTTTTTCAGTGACAAATTCATCACTTCTTTTTTGACATTCACATTAAGAAGACAGAACACAGGATCCTAATACTATAAAGTTTAGAAATACTAGGTGTAAATATCCAGTTTATCCACAATTAATAAGAACATAATGTATTATGTTCTAATGCACTCTGTAGCAATAATACTTGTTATTACGATGCTCAGTTGATAAATAGAGAAATACGGTACAACTTCAAATAAATTAATCAAGTTTCTTAGTACCATAATAACATAGCAACAAATATCCTAAGATTTTTAATGAAAATTATTTTGCCTCACTAAATAAACACAGTAAATTATCCTGTGATCAGGAGAACTAAAGAGGTTAGGTTTCCTACTAATTTGTGCATGATGTCTTTACCCACTCTGGCATCCATTTCACCCTTTACTGAATTCATAATACAGCCTTCCTCTCAGATGTTAGTCTCATTTGCTAGTCTCAGTCTATGCGTGCACTGACTAGGCAACCAGTATGACAAGGATGACTATTCAGTTTGCTTTATCTCTCAAAATACAAAAACATCCAATACGTAACTTCTTTTTCACAGGGTACACCAGTATGAGGTTCTACCCTCTCCATGGGTTCTCATGAAACTTCCAGAACCTTTTAGATCATTACCACTTTGCTTGTCTGTCTGTCCATCTATCCATCAGTCCAAATTTGACAGAGGACAAAATTGCTATTCACAGAAATCTGGTTTCTTCAGGAAAACAAACAAAAACTTACATAGGTGTGTATCTAATAACTGAAAACACAAAACTGTAACATGATTTGATGAAATTAACTGTCTTCTTCCTCCCTACACCAAGAAATTAAATATGGAAAAAGTAATCTTAGCTTACTTGGAAGTATGCATGATTGTATCCTATGTTTTGAAGAATGGCCGTCTTACAAATAGGTAAACTCAATGGACTCTGATTGAAGGGTATCCTTGGCTCTATACATCGAACTTTAGTAATACCAAGCTATAAAAAAAAAAAAAAAAAAAAAAAAATGTAAAATACAGGAAAGATTGGAGAAATCACATTGNAGAGAGAAAACAAGCAAACTCAATAACGTATTACTAAGTACAAATAAATAATTAGGCCTAAGTTTCTTTTCATCACGTAATGAGCTAATATACTTGTGGAAATGCACAAATTAGAAATATTCAAATATACAAACAGTTTAAATATGAAACAAGATTTACTCTATGTATTGAACTCATCTAGATTCAAAATGAACATACACAACCCCAGAGATATGTCCGGGCTAGTTTCAAGACAAATAAAAATATTTTAATTAAATTAAATTTTAACAGCACAAGCTCCATGATTTATTTTAATCAGGACAAAATACCTCAGAGATTTTAATAGCAGTAGAAAAGCCAACATTCTAATTTACACGTATCCTGATTTACATATGGCACTTTCCAAGGCTTCAAAAGAAGAGGCAGAAAAGGAAAATAAAACCTACTGCAGGGTCAGGGGGGAAAGGCACATCAAAAGAAGGGGAAAAGTTTTCTTGGTTCCCAAAATGGAAGTGCAATACAGCCAGTAGAATACAGTGGGGAAAAAGAACAGTCTGTCTCCTTCACACTTCCTGGCATGTAACACGAGATGACAAATGATTAACCTAAGCTGAATTTCACTGTTTAGAAGACTACCCAGAATGTTGCTTTTCAAAATATCAAATATGATGTTCAAATAAATACAAAATTACATTTACAACCTGGTGTTACCCTGAAGCTCTGAAACATACCTTCGCACACACACTTTGATTTTAATCCTTTCAATATACATCTAAAAAACTACCACACAACCTCTCAACCTTCATTTGGCTAAATTAAGTGACCTAAGAAGAACAATCACCACATAATGTATAAGCAACACTAAGTTGTGGTGCCAAAGGATGTATATCATGAAAAGCAAGAAAAACGCAAATTGCCTTTGTCTTGCCTTCTCCATGACTTCTTTGGAGCAATATTATTTTGTTAAACATGTCAAATAGAAGCCATATGAAATTCAAATAATTTTTTTGAATGTGTGATGATATTTAAGAAATTAAAAAAAAACCACACACAAAACACACGAACACATACATATTTTGCTTCTCTAAATTTGCTGTATGAATTGTTACCTTAGCAAAACATTGCAACCTAATTGTGTTTCCTTTACGCACACACAAGTTGAATTCTCCTGCTTCTGGAGAGCTGAATCCTGGATGCCAAACAACTTCACACTCTAGATCTCTATATGGCTCCACAAAGCCTAAATAAATGTGCATAATTTATACATCATAACATACATATCAAATTATCAAATTACATTGTATCAATTATCAAATTACATTGTATAATTAGAAATAACGTAAGCACATTAAAGGGAAATGACATTCTATTGCTGAAGACTAAACCTACATTTCAAAGTTGTTGAACTGTATGCTGAATTAAGGATAATTAGTTTCTGAATTCTCTTGACAATTCCATAGTTTATTAGTATTCTTCAGTAAAACACACTCCAAGTTCGCTGGTATTTTTTAGCTATGAATTACTCAAATAGCCAACATTTGAAGAAAAAAAAAAGAACAGATCTTTCTTGTAGAATAACAACTTTGCAAAAGGCCATATACATTTTCATGCTTGCAATTGAGACTGAACTTCTACCAGAGGAAATATCTTTTCTCAAGAATCAGAGCACACCAAGTTCCTGATCCAACCAAATCTTGTTTGAATCATGTAATGTCAATTCAGTTAGCTGTTAGTTCTTTTAATAAAGGAGCTACAATACACTCCTGCAGAACATTGTCTTTCAAAGGAAAGAAGGTAAATGCTAATGTCTCACTTCTAACAAGTATTGATCCATAGTGAGAGTGGAAACTAATCTCAGACTGAATTCCATTTGTGTCACTCAGACTGTCTACATCACCTTCTCAGCACCTTCATTCATACAATGTTTTTAAAAAAATGCCTGTTCTGATAAGCTGTATATTGGTAGCTGTCATGGAATAGCTGCCTCACTTTTGAAATATCAGCAATCTCTGATGAGAAAAACAGTTACGTAAGCTCTGCTGGCTGGACATAGAAACAACAAACTGGACTGAGTATGCACTCAGGATAGGGTTTATACAGGGAGTGCTGCTATGGTATTAATGCTCTGATCTGATACAACTTTTGGTAACACACTGATATTGATCCAAACTTAAAAAAATACAGTTTATAGCATCAGCTGTATGCTTGTCTTACTCAACATTATTGATAGTTAAGATACATGCACACACACTGTACTTGCATAATATACCTTTGGCCGGCTCTATAGAAAATGCATTTCCTTGATTTGTCATTACAGGTTTCCAAGTAAACTCAGCAGGATGGTTTCTGGGATTGTATATCCTGACAGTTGTTCTGAATTCTGTCTCTGCTAGGTAGCCAGGAACAGGATTTAAAATCAGTTCCCTTGCAGACAGCTCAAGTTCAATAGACATCACTTTTGCAACTACTAGCACATGTCTACGATGTTGCCTGTTTATTGTGTAAGTGAAAGATCTGTAACATAAAAATATATATTTCTCAATACTTTTATGTGCTTATTATGTTGTTGTCAGAGCAAAATTCAAGTGAAATATAATCATTAGCAAGAAAATAGTTAACAGAAGAATTGAGTGTAAACACACAGTTAAGACTGACAAGAGAGAGCAATTTGCAATTGGATGGCATATGAACTTAAATCACATCAAAAGTGAAGATCATTCCAAAGGATAATCAACATCATACAAACATTTAACAGCTTTAGTAAAGTGGGAGTTTCATTTCCATACCAGAAGGCTAGAAAATAGTTTGCCTATACATTTATCCATGAGCTGCATCAAAAGATCCAAGTATAGATGCCGTGCTGCAACACTGTGCTGGAAAAAGTATTTTCCGTAAAATACAAATACACTGTAATAGCAAACTTTCTTCCCCTGGCATACCTGTAGCAATTTGTGCTTTTGACACAACAGTTTGTTGGGAATTTTTAAGCCCTGTGAAACATTATTAGCAAAAATAAACATATACTTCATATACTAAGAAACATATATTTGAAAAAATGTTGCCAAATTTAGCAACGTAAGACTGCATTAATTATTGCAATATCACCATAAATAATTGTATGACATTAACACTTCTGATGATTACACTGAGTTCAAACCAGCCACTTTTTTTTTATTATTATGCTATTACTGCAAAGAAAATATGTAAAGACAAGTACACAAAAACTTACCTTTTAAACATTCCAGGATTCTTTGTCTCAAATACAATTGGAATATGAGTCTTTGTAAGTGGAGGCATCATCAGAGACAATGGACTCGTCTGCTGTAATTCATCAATTTCAATCTCAATTTGTATCCATATATGAACTAACAAGTTATTGATGATGTGCAGTTTTCTGGATGTTGCAGAATACACACAAACATCACCAAAATCCATAGTAGAAGGACCTGGAATATGTAAGAAATAAGATCTTTCACATTAAAAAGTAAAAGTTAATGTAAGGAAGCAGAACTACTAAAATATTATGACCAAAACATTTCATTTCCTCAAATTACAGAATTAGTCAGCCAGAACAATCCTGTAGTAGAACAAATTCACACTAAAATTTGGAAGTAAATACCATGTGCATTCTGGGAATATTTTCGGCAGTACAACTCAAAAGCCAGCACCAACATTTATTTCTTAATCCTGTGATAGCCAGCTATTAAAATAAAAGCAGCAATGTGCTAACTACTAAAGGCGTTATCGATACAATTACTTCATTTTTTATCATGTACTTAAATGATTAGACAACCAGAAATTCACTGAGAATTTCTATACTTAAACTGTTTATTTGCTCCCTAATGTGTGACCATTTGGTTTAATATCTCATGTCATTTGATGGTGGTACAATTATCTCACTATTATTCTTACTGCTATCACCAGATTTTATGCTGGTCTGCAAACTTTAGCACTCCTGACACTTATCTACATCTTACAAATCTCTAAGTAGTTTTTTTCTTAATATAGTATAGAACAGAACAGAATGGCTTGAGCTGGAAGGGACCTTAAAGAACACCCAGTTCCAACCCCTCTGCCATGGGCAGGGACACCTCCCACTAGACCAGGTTGCTCAGAGCCTCATCCAGCCTGGTCTTAAATAATTCCAAGGATGAAGTGTCCACAACTTCTCTGGGCAACCCATTCCAGTGAGTATGTTTATCTTATTCTACCTTTCCCCAAGTGTATCAGTATAAACAGCCATGCTATGCAAATTTTGGCTTCATTGAAAATTACAAGAGTCCAGAAAGTCCTCAAAACTTTCACTTTGCTGCTAAATAATATTACTGAAGAAAAACTGATTTTAAAATAGATCAGTTTTAGTACCAAATGTTCTTAATAGATGAGTCTCTCAAGGACTTTAGGAGGTGTTATTCTCCATCACAGAACATTCCACCGAAATTATTTTGAAGGAGGATTCTGAAGAAGTTTTACTTTTCTGAGGTATCACTGTTCACTGTTAATTCCCAGAAATATTCTGAATACTCCCACAAATCTTGCTAATATTAATGCTGGTTCAGATACTATACAATAACAAGGTATAAGAGCTTGAGCAATCCTCATCCTGTGCTGCATTGATTTCTCTATAATAGGCTGTAGTATGAGCAATCTTTAAAAGAAGCTATCCTTTTACATGTTCATAACTAATCATATCTCAGTATTTTCTGGGGAGTACAAAGCTTTAATTAAACTCTTCTGCAGATAGCAAGCTACCACCAAATTCAGCTATTTTCTATTTAAGGTGAAAAACTATGAACACAAATTGCATTACTATAAATAAGTGCTTTTATAACAACTACATGCATTTAGCAAACAAATTTAAAATCTTACCAATGAGTATTTGATGAAGCTGCTTGGATGTCAAAGTTTTACTACAATCTTCTCTCTCTTGAGTAGAAGATGGCATAGTACTAAGCCCACTCCCAACCTGTGATAAACAGAAGACATCTTCTCAGAGCAGGACCAAAATTCTTAAGGCTTTTTTATATGGTAAGTACATTATGTTTACATTACTACTCAAGCATTTAACTTACTTCTTTGATCAAAGAGTTAGAACCAATTGCTGCCAGTTTTCTGCTAGTTAATAAGCAATTCTCATCCAAAGAAAGCAATTCGAACTGTTGATTCTCCTTGTGTAAATCTGTGATTGAGATCTTTGGTGACAAAAGTCCTTCAGCTGGCTTAAGGCCTATGTCCACAGAATTATTATAAATATAAAACTGCCTATAGCGGAGAGAAAAAAAAAAGTATGGAAATCCGTAAGACCATTCTATGCTCTATGTACTAAAGTATTTCAGATTTTTATATATAACAAATGATACTTTAAGTAGGATTATTGCATTATGAAAAAAATCCCTTACGTACAGAAAATGCGTTTAAAATTCTTTTATTGTATTGTTTAGGCAAGGATTAACATCTGTCGCACATTTGAGACAACTGCTTAGCTGCATAGGTTGTAAGCACTACGGCTACCAAAAAATAAATATTATAACATGTCTAAAATACCTCTTAACAATGAAGTTGTAAAGTCAAGAACTTAAAAGTTAGCAAATGCCAAGATTACAATGGATCCTTTAATTGTATATGTCTTAACTGGACCACTTATAGTCTAATTTTCAGAGCAATTAACTTTTCTTGGTCCAAGTTCAACTCCAATCAATTGATTTCACCTGCAACCAAGAGGTTTGAAACATCCAGAGATCTTACACAGATGTCTTGTATCAAATAGGCACAACATTATTACTATATTCGACAGTAAGAGTGAAATTTATCTAATAACTGAAATTTTCCTTCCTGTTCTTGTTCCTCATGCACTATACCTTGAATAGATGTGTTATGGTCATATAAACAAAACTTCACCCACTAAACAACACTAGTTCCTTTCAAGAACACCACAGATGATGCACTTGCACAAAAAATAAAATAAATCCAGCTCTGCAGGTCTTGTCTGAATTATGATATATATACACAGAGCAAGGTAAATTGACATTATAAAAATAATCCACCAGCATTATTAATTTTAAAATAATGAGTCTTGCAAACTTAACACTCTTAAGGTATTATTTCTCTTGCTTTAAAGGCTTCACAGACTTTTTAATTTATTTTTTTAATAATAAAACATTTTAAAGTAGCAGAGCTGTCAGTTCTGCTTTTCCATTATTTTACTCCACAGCATATCAATCAAATACACAAATCCATGAAGTGAGAATTTACTCTAAGATAAAGCTTGAAAACAATACAATCCTTTAATCTTACCTGCTTCATTACACAAATTATATCATAATTTATTATACAAAAAGAGAATCCAACACAAAGTTTTGTTTTTCCTGTTTTTTCTGTTAACTATAACCAACTTTTCTTAAAACTGAGCATCTTATTTTAAGTTCATTTTAATTTTGAGCTCCATGCCTCTACCCCTACATTTTACTCAGAAAGTGATCTCTAGGTATCTAAACGAACATTTGAAAAAAAAAAAAAAATGGAGTTTGCATACATAACAAATGAAGGACCCAAGACCATAAGCATTTCAGCATGGGACAAATTTAGATATATGATTGGTGCCACTAAGTTAATTCTGCATGTACATACACATATTTTTCAAATGAGCCTGAAGTACTTCTTTATCCTTTAAACAGTCTTACCTAGCAGCATCTTTCTGTAAACGACGCTGTCGTAATCTAGAAATGAAGTCTGCATAGTATTCCTTATGTGCTTCTTTAGACAGTCGTTCATAATCAGTATAAGAAAACTCCGGATCTATATAATTATATCTCTCAGTCTTTGTGAAAATAGTCCTAAATATTTAACGAGAATTGTAGTTTCACTACATGTGTAAAATGATTCTGGGTCTTGTTAGAATGAAAAAACATTGATTTTGCCACATATATATTTCATTGCAACATTGCAAACATTCTTTTTATCACCCCCAATTATTAATATTTGACCTTCTAAAGGCAACCATAAAAATGAAATATTGAAACTGTAATAGCTACATTTGTAGTTTCACACAAGAAAAGCAACTCAAGAAATTTATGTGCAAGAGGCTCAAGGTTAAGCAGAATGCAATTAATTTTAAAGAACTCTCAGCCTGGAAAAAAAACAAACAAACAAAAAAAACCCCACAACAGTAAACTACCATATGGTTGAGTAACCAATCTTGATCTACTACACAGTATATACAAATGTGTGGTTTAAAAATAAGTCTGCATAATTTTTACCTGTACTTTTTACTCCGTTCACTGGGCCTAATGCTGGCTGCACGGTCATTAGGAAAAGCTATAAGTGCATCATCCTTAGAATTCCTGTTTAGCCGGTGAGTATGAATTTGCGTTTGGGTTGATTTAAGTATTGCCACAGGTGCTGTATCAGTGCACTGTCCAGTGCCATCAGCTACAAACTGGCCAGTTGCATTGGAAACCAATGGTGTTATACCTTCAAATTCAAATAAAACATGTTACGTACACTTATGCTAATACTTCCTAACCAAAATTTAACATATTAGAAAAATATTTGATCATTTACACCGGTCCACCCAGCAACGCAATGATCGGTCATCTAACCCATTACATTCTCCTCAGACAAGGGGATAAGGCAGTCAGACCATGCTAACAGCCAAGTCACCTTTCCTGGCCTCCATCACAGACAAACAGTAGAGCCCAAGCCATTACTGCTACGTTCAGCTGTGATGCTTTGTCTTGCACATGCCCATGACCAAATGTTCAGAGCTGCCTCTGTCACAACACTGCCTGAAGTGTCCTAAAGCTTGTCTTAAGGGCTGCAAACACGGGCATGATTTTTGGCAAAAAACTCCCAAGCTATCACAAATAAAAAAGAGAGCTCAGATCTTTGTCTATTTAGTTTTAGAAAAGTACACATACGTTAAGGAGGAAAATTATGATGGAAACTAGGCCATGTGTTTCCTCACTTTTCCCTATACAAAAATACACATCTAAAACAGCACTATAAATAAATAAGTAAATCCATTCTTCAACTGTCCCGTCCTCATTCACCTGAAAAAAAAAAATTAAAACTATACATTTAGGATGAGAGGAAATGGGCTTAACTTGTACCAGGGGAGGTTTAGGTTGGATATTAGGAAAATTTCTTTACTGAGAGACTAGTTAGGCATTGGGACAGGCTGCCCATGGAGGTGGTGGAATCACCATCCCTGGAGGTGTTCAAAAAACATGTAGATGTGGCACTTCAAGACATTGTTTAATGGTTATGATAATTTTTAGTAGATGGTTGGACTTGATCTTGAAGGTTGTTTCCAACCTCAATGATTCTATGATTCCATACCCATTTTAGTCTTACTTTATTCTAAAATGGCTAAAGGGAAAAAAAAACACTGTACTTCCTGTCCTTCAAACTACAGGAGCGATTACAACTTCTGCTGCCCAAGAAGGCATAAATTTGCAAGAAGCTTCATTCCAGTCTCCTCCCCACTCCACCAACTACAGAGAGACAAGTACACACAGAGACTGGGAGAAGAGAACAGGAAGATGTAGAAAACATTACATAAAGACCTGAAAAAATGTTCCACAACTCAATGGAGGTTAAAAACAAACCACAGGTATCAAATAGCCTATAGAGTACAGAGACTCCTCATAATCTCTTTACAAACCTTTAAATGGGAGCAGATGGCAGACAAAGAGCATTTATAAAAGCTGAAAGAACTTGAATACTAAATTAAATCTTTGATTCTCAAAAACATATTTTAATTGTGTTTTTGAAGCAGGAAAACTGCAGGAGTTTGGAATTTCAACAATAATACCCAGAAACTGCAAAACTTTGGTTTCTCATCAATCCTCGATTGCCATAAACTGGAAATACCTTCCTGAAAGTAGCAGGAATGTCCAGTGGCTTATCAACCCTTCTGATACTTACAGAAGAATAGCATTTTATCCTGATTTTCTAATGATCTCCTCTTTTTACTTCCCATAATACTCTTTGGGGAAAAAAAAAAAAAAAATGGGTAGTGCCTTCCTGTTTTTCATGAGTGCATCTCATGCTAGCAGCAGTCACATGAGAAGTATCCAAGCTCCCATCCTTATCTATAGAGAGAAATCAGATGCACCAGCCAGCCCTGTTGCACTAGTAGTACCAGCAGATACACTACAGCACATCTGATGCTAGAAAAAGGTACGTTTCCCACGACTGGTTTTAATATCCAGTGACAGGCTTAGTCAAATCTACAGTAAACTGGTTGCTTGTGAAACACATTAGAAATGCGAGGAACAAATTAGAGACTAATTACTGCACATCCCGAAAGATTCCTCTTGCTGGCATAGGCTTAATAGAATGTGAAGTGCTAATGGACATGGGATAGGTAGCAGCCTGTATTAACTGGCAAATTCATCTGGCAGTGGTAACTTGCAATCAATAAAGAATACTCTGTTACCTTTCACAACTTGTTTCTGTGCTTTACTCAGCTCTCTACTCAAAACTGAAACATATTAGTACTGAAATGTTAAAAATGTACTTTTAAAACACTTTATCACTTATCACTTATCTTTTTAGCATCTTACCAGGATTAATTTTGAATAGAATGTTTTTTCGCTTAGCTTTGCACACACCAATAAAGTTCAAATATATTTGGTGAAAAGGTTTTGTCTTCAAAACCTGTAAATTATTTTGCTCTAGTCCTTTACCAATGATATCGATAACTTGCTTCACTTTAAATGTTCCTATTTGATGTGGAGAAAATGAAAATATCACATCCTAGAAAAGAAAAGTCATTATGAGACACAGGAGGCAGAAAAGAAAAAAAAAAAAAAATGTGTGCAATTCTCTGTTTAATTGAATCACTCCTCTCCACACTTACTTCTAAGACAGGCATTCAAAATTGGGATTTTAGAATATGCTAACTGCAACACATAAATTAGCAATATAAGGAAATAGAAAATTGCTCTACATTAGAATACCACAAAGTCTCATTTGCTCATTTTTGGGTCGAATTATTCTCTCTTGTGCCCCGAGTTACAGGTTTGTGAAATTATAAATGTCTCTGTATTTGATCTAAATTTGGCAGTTTCTTCCATTAAAAGAAATGTTATCTTACTTGAGCATTTGTGATTTACTGAAGAAATAAAAAAGATCCTGCAAAGGTCTGAGTATAAATCAATCTTCTCAAGTCAGTAAAATATACAAAATTTAAAGCCAGAAAAAAAACTGAGTCAAGTTTCTTTAGTACTACAATTATTTTTTCCAAATTTAACATAACGCTTGTTGCTTCCTGGAGTACAGGAAAGAGCACTAAAAGACTCTACATAAGGAGAAAAAATATCTGTATATTGGGCTAATTAAATATCATGGCTACTGGTATGAAGTTGTTTTGGTTTACTTTCAAGAAATTCCTCAGTTTACCACTGTAAAGTAATCTCCATATCTACATAAGGAAAGAGGCAGTTACCTTTGCAGATTTTTCTTTTACTTTTCCTTTTTCAGGAGAAATATTAAAGTGAGCAGTCTTGCGGAAGCTGAATGTTACTGGAAGGAACTCAGATTCATTTTTAAGTGTGCATAGAACTTGTGTTTGCTCCCCCAAGAAACAGTCCATAAATTTAACAACTGGTCCTGGATTAAAAGTTAACATGACAGGAAACCCAGAACCTGTCATAGCTAACTCCACGTGATGAGGATGATTCACTGCATTAGACAAAACACACACAAAAAAAAAAAATTCACACCTATTAGCTTACAAATAGAAAAGTCATACTGTAGTTGTATGGTTGCAAAAACAAAGTAGTATCATAATACAGTATGATTTATAACACAATTTTCTATAAACTTAACAGACATGCTTACTTACAATAGCTCTTAGACAATGTATTGCCTCATTAAGGAAGTTCAGAGTGATCAAATATCACTTGAAAATCCACAAAACTCCTATTACCAAAGTGCTGGTGACTTATAAATGGCTGTGGTATTTTAATATTCTCCACATATTTACATTTACAATTAAGTTCTAGATATTCATTATCAGCAGTTGTACTCATGACATGGTTCCCTCCTCCATTCTACTCATTGTTCAAAACACTTGCGTTGCTAAAGCATTAAAGATGTGAATTACAGTTATTTATTTGTATTTATATAAATAAAAGAAACACAGGTTTCCCATAAAACTGCTAAGAACATGCAGAAATTTAAAAAAATAGTAAGATATTCAGTTTTATCACCCATATATACCTTTCTGATGGTGATTATGTATTTCAGATAACATACTTGTGGTTGCTGTGGCACCATCACTGAGGGCCTGTAGATCTTCATTCCCAACAGCTTCAAAACTCAGAAACAGTACATAATCTTGTTTCAGTGATGAGTCATTCACTTCAAAGTCCCTTCTAAATTTTCTGTAAGAGTCATAATTTCTAATTACAAGATGGGGAAAAAAACCAAACCACCAAACCCCAACCCAGAAAATAATCAAGGCTTATTTTTCATAATCCAGTCTGATTTCTTTTTTTGGTGGTTAGAGCCTGAACAAATGCTCTTTCTACTTCCTTTCAAAAAATGGAACAGTGACAAATTTAAGCTCAAAAATATCTGAATAAATGTTATACTAACTGTTTGACATTTTTTCCCATCTACACGTTTTCTAAACTAATATTATATGCATAATAACCACTTATAATTAGAGTTTCAGTAAGGGAAAGTGACAAGAGCACATTTCCTTTTTATTTTCCTTATCGGAAGGAAAAAAAAAAAAAAGAAATGTTTCTTTATGCTTACTGTTTGATTTTGTTTTAAAGGAATGAGAACTCTCCAAAATGTTTCAATCTTTTGGCAATGAAATACATATATTCTTTCATAATGTTGTACATATAGTATAAGTTTATGAAATAAATCTGCAGTCATTAAAAAGCACTTGATATGACAGTGTAGAATTCTCGTAGCAATCTTTAGAGATTCAACATATTAAATGGGAGCTGCAATTAGTTCCCTCGGCAAACTCTAATAAAATTGTTCTTACAAAACAAGCTTAACCAATTCTTGGTTCAAATACATCCTTAATGTATCATAAAAACATCTTCCAGATAATCACTTAACACAAAAGAGAAAGCAAAGCCTTATCATGTCAAGCAATTTCTTTTAAACACACATAAATACAAAACAAGTGATTCAGAAAAACATTTGCAGATGCATTAACTTAAAATTATTTTCTCTAACACAGCCCTTCACAGAATAGTTTAGACCAATCAGCTTATGTATGTGTGTCTAATTTGGACCACTCACTCACTTTGGAGTAAAGCACAATGTAACGAAGGATTTCTCATAAGGTAGCAAGGTTCCTTGATTGGGAATGCACAAGATCAAGTCGGAAACATCTACATCTCTTGTTCTATTTTTCAGGCTCAAGTCCTGTAAAACAGCATCTGCACTCCTCTGAAGATCTGTCCCCTAAAAAATAAAATGTGAGATAGTTCAGCATGTTCTGCTGCTTCTTTTGTGTTTGGTTTTTGTTGAGTTTGTTGTTTTTTTTTCCCTTACATATACACTTGCATAACTTCCAGTTAACATATCTGTAGCGTTAAAGGTAAAGATATTTGGCAGAAAATAAACCCCCTTGCATTCCAGCTCATCCTCAGATATCCATGGGGCTAGGGGCAGCTGGGCTCAGATTCTGAGTGATCCCCAATTCAGCACTAGAAGTCTGGTTGTATTAGACATACTGAACTAGCAAGATTACTGATGCACAAATAGCATGATGCACCTTCAGCCTAGTCATGTTCAACAGACTAGCACAGCCATACTTAAGAAGTTCGGTTGCATCCAGTGAGATTAACGAATAGCGCAATTTATTGAAGCAACAAAAATGCAGATTGTATTAGATTGCCAGTAACAAATATCTGCAAAGCACGAGCAAGTATCAAGAATATAAATAATACAGCCCGGATACAAATTTATTAAGTTAAAAAAAAGAACTGTATCAAGATTTCTAATTTTCCCAGCGAAACACAAGTGTTGGAATCTCACCCAGTATACGGGGGAAGCAAGGCTCAGCCCATCATATCATCCAAGAAGTCAGCAAGTTTGCGATGGTATCTTCCCTAACACCATCCCCCTCTTAAGCCATTTTTATACTATTTTTTATCTTCAGGTGGAGCTTGAGTGACTCTAGTCATACATACCTTTATTACGATTGCTGTAAAATCTCCACACTTTGCTTTCAAAGGTATAGACTAGAAGACATTCAGAGTGCACGCTCAGTGAGGGGTGATCTTACCTTGGAGATAGGCAGCCTTTGGGATGGAGGTGTGCTTTGGTTTTATAACAAGATTATAAGGAGCAAAGTTCATCAGAGGACATGATTTCAACAGAAAAATGAGAAACTGTTGGCTCAGGATAGCAACTACGCATCTTATCTGTTCCATGGGACCATCGAGTTCCTATCCCCACAGTGATATCAGAGAGCCTGGCCACAGTGTCTTCACCCTGCTTCACCCTCCATGCTGTTTCTCTTAGAGTCAGCAAACCAAGCCCCCCTGACACTGCTAACATCTAAGATTATGTTGCTTAGGCAACTATCATGGAACAGATTCCTTCATATGAACTGCACTCCACCCTGGAAGCTTCCTTAACGCTGTACCTTCTCTTAAGGTGTAGGCATAACTAATTCAATAAGGCACCTCTGGTAATTATTCCACAATATGACATCGCTAATTAACCAATTTTTAAACATCAATTTCGTGTCACTGTTTTGATTTCATCTTTTAAGAGATGATGCTCACAGAGATAATTTCCGATGTCCAAGAAACAGAAGTGAAACCACAGATGATTAACATCTCAGAATACCAAAATATATTTTGATAACTCTTACTAAGTGATAAGAAATCCATTAGTATTTTAAGCAAAATGGCTCAAAAAAAGCCCTACAAAACCAAACAACCCACACCCAGAGTCAAATATTTCTTAGTTGGACAGAAGTTTCAGAAAGCCCATTGATCAGGAAATAGTACAGCATAGTAAATACTAGTAGAAGATGAACACTGCGAAACAAAAAGTGCAAAAGCAGAAATGAAAACAAGTTTTCAACTACAATAAAAATGCAGAACGGTTTCTTACCATTTCTCCTTCATTAGCATTGTCTTCCAGTACTGCTACCCAATCCACACACTCAGGACTTTCATTGTATAACGATATTTGTTCAGTCTTTGAAGACCCAAAGTAAACTGGTCCAAAGTTAATGCATTTCAATACATTTCCACAAGGCACTCCTAGAACTTTAAGAGCTTGTTCAACCACAACAGCTTTGATCCATACTTCAGTGCAGTCATGACCTTCCAACTCCACTCTGTCAGTAAGAGTAGCAAACAACAATAGGTAATGTAGAAAAGAATTAGAAATAACCCAGGTTTATATTAGAACCTATGCAAAACTGAACAAAATCAGAGCTTTTAATCACTGGCTCTGCATAGACAAACTAAGCGAGGGCGGGAGAGGTTGAAGAGAGATAAAAAGAGACCATAGTTCTAGGCAGCTTTCTGAGTTCTTCCCCTTTTTTAACGTTTGAAACAATAGAAATGACATCTCAAAAGATTCAGAGATAAGCACAGATACCTCATTTCTGAGAATCTTTGTATCTACATAGCAAGTTTGGCATATACTCAGCAATTTTCTCTTAGGCAAACTGGAACTAGAAGTTCATCTGAATAAGCATGAAAGAACCATTGCTGTTCTTGCCTGAATGTTTGATCTTGATGATATCACAAAACGCCAAAGGACCGCATAGACAGTGTACAAATCTTTGTTATTAGAATTCTACTGGAACAAAGCCTATTTTTTCTTGTTGCACAAAGCAATCAAATTTAGTAACAAGATGTATTGTTCTATAGAATCAACTATCCTTTTGAATAGCCTCTGAGATTAAATAAATAATTTGTTTTGAATAGTCACATATATAACTAACACAAGGCATCTGGGACAGGGTCTCAAACTCTCTAGATAACGTCTTTCAACTTCTGAAGCATGATTACAGGATTCTCCAAGACAGAAATCTCAAAAAATATAAGAGTAGAATCCTCTGAAAAGTATTTTGCTTGCACATAGAAGCAAAACCCTTAGAGGACAAGGCAAACGGAAATAACCAGGATGTTTTACTCAAAAATGTATCATCTCTCCAAGTCAATTTCCTGCCAAATATCCATTAAGACTTTCAATATTACCCTGTTTGTTTAAATACATATATACACATCTGTATACACACATATTCATATATTTGTGCAAGGCTTGACAAGGACACTTAAGATTTCATTTAGTCTAAAGGATATAATAGCTACTA
Source organism: Baryphthengus martii (assembly GCA_013396935.1). Lineage (NCBI taxonomy): Eukaryota > Metazoa > Chordata > Aves > Coraciiformes > Momotidae > Baryphthengus > Baryphthengus martii. The sequence goes on from VWZK01020178.1 coordinate 109,676, forward strand.
AGAAATGCCAAATTCACTGACAGAATTATGTGGAATTTAAGGCAGGAAATGGGTGAAGGATGAAACCTGAGCTTGTTGTATTTATTTTTTTTCAGTTTAACAGATAAACTATCTATTAGACTACAGGAGACAGTCATTTAACCAAGATAAGGTGAAGAAAACAGTGGCAGTCTGGACAGCAAAGGAAAGGTTTTTTGCATGACACTTTGCAATCAAAAGGTTAAAGCTCAGTAAGAAAAACAAACAACAACAACAAAAAAATCATACGAAGGAGGATGTAACTGTGAGGCAAAAATAGAAATACTGTCTTCCCTCTTAATAGAATTTTTCTCCTTTCATTTCATTTCCTTTCCTTTTCCAAGTCATGTATCTCAATAATTTAAAAACAAAACAGGAAACATTCACCCCACATACACCCCAAAAAAAAACAACAACAGCATATTCACTATTATAAGAAAATAAGATTGAAAAGGACTTTCCAGACTGGTATCTACTTCCAAATTCTGGCACTTCCTAAAAAGCCTATATTCACCATTTGAAGAGAGACGAGGTAGACATTTAAAAATAGCCTAGTCTTAAAAGAGTTAGTGGTTGTAAATACATTCCCTCTACTTAAAGTAAGATACACCAAAGGACATGAGAATGTTTCTGATACTCCTGAAACGAAAATAGCAGCTACAGAAGCTAAAAACAGAAAAAAACCACAGGTTGTATAGAAAGGTGAAATATAAAAAGCGCTTTGTTAGTTGTGTTCCGAGAGATGTGCAAACTTCCCATATCGACTGCAATCAATTCTCATAACCCATTACGACTTACGAGAGATCTTTAGTAACAGCCAGGTACACAGTTTATACATCACTGTACTGTGGAGATAATACAATCATCAAATCAATGGAACAAAAATAAATGTGGAAGAGAGCAACTGATACCTTGGAGTTTAACTTTTTTAGATAAACATTCATAATAAAGACTAGAAATAATAATGGACAAAAAGTGTAATTTATAGAGCTAGACTTTCAGTCATACACTCACTTTATCACTTCTTTGATGATTCTGGGTAGGTCTGTGCAGATATCCACTTTAATAGTCTTTACAGATTTTGGCTTTACCACTCCACTGTTAGGTTCTATGTTAAGCAGGACAACCCCATCATATGATATTTTAAATGTACCTAAAAGAAACAGGATAATAAACAGAATGTTACACAACATAAAAAGTTATAGATCTATATTCTTCTATTGTACATTTGGAATTACAAAATAGTTATTGCAGATATTCAGAACCAGTACATTTTCCTATGGAAATAGGAAACATGAAGTTAATCTTTTTCAGAACTATTTCCAACATAGACTAGATCATTATATCCAGGGTTTCTTTAAATAGGACACCCACATACCCAATGCTACTGCACATTGAGATTGTAACAGAAAAGGTAATTTCAAACAAAAGTGATATTATAACAAAGCAGCTGTAAGCAACATTTTGTAAGTCGTGGGCTATTTTATACACAGCTCTAGGCAACTATCATAGCCAGAAAATGCATATTGCAGACTGCAGGGGTTTTTTTGGCACATACACAACACAGTTTATTGCAGAAGAGAACAGTGACTATTTCTAGTTTATAAAAATATTTTCTTAAAATATGAAGAAATTATTAAATGTGTGTTTAATCAGCAGCACTAATTATCTGCCATTATGCCACAGATAGCAAGAACTTGTTGTAGGAAAAATGCGCCATTTGACCTCAGACAATAGATAATCTCTAATACAAGATCAGAAGGAGGAACAAAGGACTCATTCTGTGCACAGGATGCCATGTGAAATGTAGTCCTTGAGTCACAGGCCAGCACACAGCACTTCCTGCTGATGCAGTTTACGTGCTGTCTGTTAGTGCGACCTGCTGTATTACAATTTACAGAGCCTACAGAAACACAGATTCAGCAGCTCTCCCTTTGTCTGCCCTCAATTCGTTGTTCACTAACCACCACTGCTTTCATTTCAATTTTGCCTGTGTCCAGTCCCGCAAAACTCAAACCTGCAGCCTGCATGTACCATGCAACAGAGTTTATAACTAGAAACAGCTCCTATAAAACATGAGAACTTTCACATCACGCAAAGCAGTTGTAGATGCATATGCACGTTATCTCATTTTCTTTATCTAAGCATAATTCCTCAAAGAAGTTACTATGTATGAGTAAGAGATGATTATGTAAACTATACACTATATCTTTAAGTTCAGCTGGCTAAAAAATAAAAAAAAAAAAGCCTTCACTTTTTGGAAAAAAAAAAAAGAATAAAATAAAATTCTGTTCTAACTGGACAGCCATTTGATTTTTGTTTCTTTTCTTAATATTGTAACCCATCTCTGGGTTTCTCTATTTGTGTCTTTTCTCTTTGTATGGTATTTATGAAGCAAATTTTCAGCCAACCTTGGCCTAATACATAAAAAGATACCTTGTGATATAATCAACAGCTGTAAAAGTGAGGAACGAAAATAATTAACTGCCTTAAATTCATTGTTTGAAACTCAGCATATATGCCACTCTGCCTCTGGAGAAAGGTGTCTGCAGCTTTGTCCACTAGAAAAGGCAGTCAAACAGGTTACTTGAATCATATAAGCATCCTTACACTCCATCTATCATAGAATCATAGAATGGCTTGAGTTGGAAGGGACCTTAAAGATCATCTAGTTCCAACCCCGTGCCACAGGCAGGGACACCTCCCACTAGAACAGGTGGCTGAGAGCCTCATCCAGCTTGGTCTTAAATACTTCCAGGGATGAGGCACCCACAACTTCTCTGGGCAACCCATTCCAGTGTCTCACCACCCTCACAGTACATTTTCCATGTTTCTTATACTCCTTGGAAGAGTTCCTCACAGAATTTGAAGGATGTGCATTTTGAGAAAGCTGTATGATTTCAAAAGCTATAATAGCAAGATTAAAGACCTCTCATGATCTTCCTGTAATAAATGTGGTTCAATTCGCATCCTAGAGGACTTCAGCTCTGAAAGCACAGGGAGCTTGTAGCGGTTTATTTAACAGACAGCTATTGGGATCACAGAACCACAGACAATCTTGCAGATGTGATTTGCTACAATTTATGTTGGGAATAGTAAGCCAATGAGCAACTATTATTTTTACACCTTTCAGACAGGACTCAATAGTAGAACGCTCAAGATTTGGCAAAGTTCTAAATTAACTTTTCTTCCCTAAGCAGAAACAGTAATGCCTATAGAAGCAGTGTGCCATTTACAACACCTTTAGCTACAATACTCTGCATAACCCAGAACTTCAGTTACTTTCTACTTTATCACTGAAGTGTTAACTTGCATAAAATTACATTTTCCAATAAAATAAAATATTTGCATAATTTAATACATACTAAATATTTACCTGAAGATGATCCATGGTTTGCAATACTAATCTCTTTACTAATTATTTTACCGTTTGCAATCACTGTACCAAAACTAATCTCTGACTCAATTTCCAAGTGACAGCACGGAATTAATCTGCAGAGAAAAGACATCATTATTTTTTCTCAAAACTTGAAAACACCTTTGCATATTTAAAGAAAATTGATTACGCACTTCAATGGAAGAGAGTTCTCCTTTTCTCCTAGCTCTCCTACCAATGTTTATGCAACTTAATTCAGCGGTGTAGTATACACAGGGAAGGTGTAAAAGAGATCTAGCTATTTATCAAGCTGTTTAATAACTAACTACTGTAGCTTTAAAACAACCTAGACAAATATTTGACATTTAGTCAAAATGGAACGTATACATTTCTATTTAATTCCAAATGCTTTCTTATAAGACAAAGAACTTTAAATAAAAATGTCTTCACTTATTTACATCAAAAAATAAGACCAAAGTCAACATTCACCTTACTTCATTATCCATTGCCTGAACTAAAAGTAGAGAGTAAACATTCAAGCCAGCTTCAATTTACAGCCTTCTTATTTTATAGATCCTTTATGTGGCTTCAGCAATATTTATTGTAACTTGTATCATTACCCACTTCTGTCTGTTATTTCTAGAATTTTATTTAAGAGCCTCAAGCAGCATGATAACATCACTGTATTGGGTACATAATGAGAAGATCATACTCTCTTCAGAAGCCTTGTCTTTTAAAGGCCTTAATTTCTAATACAACCACACCTCTGATCTCACATAAACTATGCTTGAAATCAACTGGAATTTTACATCAGCACAGCAGTCTAGTTCCTCTTAACCACAAATAGGAACACGCAGGAACAATTGCATCTAATGATCTGCACTACATGCAGTACAGAAAAAAAAAAATAAATAAATCAGTAAATTCTTGAAAGAGATGGTCTAGACCAGCAGGATATGGCAAAAAAAAGGAACCAAAAAAATCAACAAAACAACTAAAAGAAACTAAGAAAAAAAAAAAAAAAACAACCACCAGGAAACAGCTATCAAGATCAGAATACAACTGAAAAGATTGAAAAAACATCACATTCCAAGCATTTATTCTTCCAAGAAGTTTTGTTAGAAAAATGAAATACAAGTATCTCTGCTCTCAAGATCCAAATATATCACTTCTCAAGTAGTCAGGAATAAGTATAAATTCTAACTGCAGTGAGATGTTCTAATAGACACACAAGGATTTGTGCAAAAAGGAAGACAGTGAAGTTCAAGGGTTTGTGGTTTGTGTTTTAATACATGGTGTGATTTGCTTGGTATGTTTGGTTTTGGATGGGGCTTTTTATGAAGGTGGAATTTATCCATGAAAATGCCTAATTTCAAATATTTCCTTAATATGTTTAAAAAACAAAAAGACAAATTTCTTAACTATATTTGAAAAAAAAAAAAAGAGTTTCAGTTAATCCCTTAAAGAAAAAAAAAGCCTACAACTAACTAAAAAAAAAAACCACCAACAATGAATCAACCACAACTGCCTTGTTTGATACACTTAGAGTTTGGGAATGTGCAAGTATTTTCTGTGGTGATCAAATATTTACGTAATTAAATCATTACACTTGTATTACTGAGCACATCATAAATCCATGGTGCCAGAGAGATTAAGATAAGAATGTTGTTTGGTCTCCAAGTTTGTATCAAATACATGAGCCACAAATCAATATGATTGACCACTGGACCTAGTTTCATGAGCCAGGCAAATACCTGACAGCTATTTTACTTGCAAACCAAACAACTGTGATACTAATGTCATTAAAGTATAATAAAAATAAAAATCTTTTAGTAGCATTTTTTACCAAATAAACGGTACCAAAAATAAGCGCAGTGTTACTGCAGTTTAATGTTGTATGGGAAACTAACCTTTCCTACACTTTTAGTGAATCTTATCCCACACTGAACATTATCTTAAAATAAACAGTGATTGAAAGAATCACACAAATTGTTGGAAAAAAAAGGTTAAATATTTTCACACTTTTTTCCTAAATCACCAGCAAACTTTTCTTTCAATAAAATTTCAACAAAGCATGCAGACCGACAATTTCTACAAATTTATGGTAAATTATATGTATGTACATATCACTCTATAACTGATACACAAATATAAGCTGAACAATATAATTGCAAAGAAAGACTACAAATAACAAACAAGCTAATAAGTAAGAGAGAAGCAGCAGACATTTAAAGAGGTCAGTCGGAATAAAATCAGCACCTTCCAAATATTTCTTATACAATAACACACTATTTTGAATTATATCTGTGAATTTCCTGAACTTGCTGTCACAAGCTTTAGAATATGTTTTGCAGATGTAATGTCACAGGTACTTCTCAAAGGTACTACCAGTACACAATCTGAGTGACTTTCATCAGACAATGGAAAAAAAAAGAAAAAACTTTTTAATTAAAAACATAAAAACACTACATTTGAGTTGGCCAAAACTCAGAATTTGTCACCAATTTGTGTGTGTGTGTCATAAAAATAGATAGCAATTTGACGTAAATCTAAGTACAGCCTCAATAATTTTTAAAATCATTTATTTCCTAAAATTTTCAGGAAAAGTAGAATTAGTATTTACTACATGATTATTGATACATCAGTATATATATATAAAATACAGCATTATTAAAAATTAAATAGGAAGTTAAAAAAATCAGTATCAGAATTAAAAAAAATCTTGGGCAGGGGGTGGTGTCTGTCTCCCAAAAGAGAGCATTGCAAATGTTTCCTTTCAGGTTCTTCCACTACATGAAACACTTTCGTGGACATTTCATAGTGACAATGACATTTGTAGCAAAAAAGCTCTTTTGACTAACAGTTTCCCAACCAGCATTACACTACATACATTATTTTCTCAAAAAGATTAATGATGCATTTTAAATCATGCTTGTACAGAGAAATATATTATGTACTTAGTGACACTTCAGTGCTGTAATTGAGTATCATCCATCTACATGAAGATTTGAAATACTTATCTAGCACAAGACCTTTCCAGAAAGGCATCACAAGTAGCATTTTATCACCATAAGTGATTTTACTTCCAAAACACTGTCCCAATTAGAATTTTCAAAAAAATAAAAATAAAAATATTTAAAATTAAAACATTAAATACAAAAAATAAAATAGAAAAATGACAAATAAGAAGCAAAAAATCAAATATTTAAACATAAAAATTAAAAATATTAAAAATTGATTTTTTTTCTAAAATTTAAAGTGGTCCCTAATCACTTCTTTCTTCTAGGAAAATATGTGTCGGAAGAATATATTTAGAGACAGATATCTTTAATAGTAAAATGACCATATTGAATTACTGAGTTCTGTATTACTTTATGAAAAGTCATCCCTGTTTCTCAGTCAAAAAGCAGCATTTAGGGCTTTTCACTTAAATGTCTCTAAAGTTAATTAAAGAAAGCTATAATAGCATTATTTAATACTATAAGAGAATAAAAGTTTACAAATACCACAGAAAAAATAACTACTTAAAATTGTTTCCAAGTCTTCCAATGGTAGACAGTCTTTTGCTAAAACGAGACAAAATTTACAACAATTTAAAAACCTCAGATCTTTTAAGATGGAATCAATGATAAAGAGCATGACAGAAGGTCATAAGGACTACTGATTATCTGAAGGCAAAATCTTACACATTTCATGAGATGCTTGTGGGATTGCTTGATTTATACAAAACATTCATACACTGATAATCTCCATGGAAATTTCTTTTTGTCGGTACATGTAATTCATGATGTTAAGATTTTCAGAAAAGCTATGATTTGCAATACTTTAAGGGATTCATCTGTCCTAATTTAGGTATCTATAAGCTGGAACTTTAAACAGAAGTTTATCATTTTAATTTCTCTTTATAGACAAAGAAGGGAAAAACACTCCAGAGCAATTCCTTCTCATCCTTGATTAACCACCTAGCCGAAGTCTGATAAACTACATTTAGAAGTTTACTTTTTCCAACCAATATTTGTTATAAGACATATATCCATGTTCATACACACAGGCAGGCACACACAAACACACACAGATTGAGAAAAGTGATCCTTGAACTTGCCACCTTATTACAAAATGCACATGACATTTTCAGAATTAGGTAACATGTTTCACTATAATCCAGTTTTGCAAATACAGACAATTACTATAAAATCTTTTCTATAAGTGGTTCAGTACAGAAGGAAGACATTAAGAGTAGATGTTACCTTGTCTAATGTTGGCACAGAAGTAGAAATTCATAACATTATCACAACCAGCTTAGAATAAAGCAAAACCAAAGATCTTAGACATCACCCCAAATATATTCTTACCTGTGTGCTGCTCTGAAAACAAAACAAAAAACTCTTCCTTTTGTAAGGAAGGTTACTATTTGTTTTCAATGCAATTGAGAGATTAATTACACAGCCAAATGTGACATACATTAGCAACCTTTCCACAAGATTAAACTGCAAATAGTAACAGCAGCACATGAACTTTTGACCATCCTACCCAAGCAGGGGGATATCAACTATGTCATCTTCTATTAAAAGAAGTAGTCTATCTTGAAGATCTTCTTTACTCTCAGGATAATATTCCACAAAAGCTGTAACTTGAAGTCCAGATGCAACAGGTGTTTTTGGATTTTCCACAATCAATTTAAACTGCAATTAAAAAAAACAACACCACCTTTTTTTTAAAAAAAAAATAAAAATTGGTAAATACATATAGATTAAAAAAACCTATACACATAGTTCATTTTCAGAAGAATATATATATTGATTTAAAATTCACAGCCAAATTAAAATATACAAGATTTAATAAAATTTCTCTTCCTATCTATGGAAGTCCAGACTTTTCACAGTAAAACAGAAAGACAGAATAAATGTTATTGATGAACATGATGAACACGTCAAATCACACGGACAAGTTGAGCTAGCAAAATATAATTCCAAGTCTTACCAAGAGAGTTCTCATTTTTCCTACTGTTGCAACAAAACTGCAGCAATGCAAAATTAAGTTAGCTACTATTCATTGCCAAATCTTTTTAGTACCTGAGAAAGTAACAAGGATTAAGTCTCAGTCCAAAGCAGAAACAGAAAGAGACAGAATAAGAGTTTTCTCTAGGTTTGAGCAATATTCAGCTGACATCCACAGAAAGTCTCACTGTACATTGAAATCATGGCAATTCCGGGGGTCATATGAAAGAGAAAAAAACCCAACACAGAAGCAGCTAACAGAAAGCCCTTTTTTCCTCTCTCAAAAACTAGTTCTGGATTTGTGGTTTGTAATCATCTGTTTATATCCAACATCCCCTTCACATAGTCCCTGGAAAAGAATACATGTGTAACCCACTAGCATGTAGTGGTGAATCCAGTAGTTTCCACGCTCCTAGGAAAGCCTGATAGGAAGGTCTAAAGCTTCTCTAGTGTTTCAGTCTCCTTATAACTCACATCACTACGCACAATAAGCTTCTGCAGTATACGGCCAGTTTAATTAATGTTTATTTTGGAAAGAGAGTGCTCCCAGTATTCTTTAACTATTGTGTTCTAATTTGTTTGAAATATGCAAACCTAATTGACTGTTTGTTGGTTCTATTGTCTGAGCAACTCCTTCTATTGTTTGGGGTTTTGTCCTAGCAGTATAAACATTCAGCTAAAGACATTTTATTCTGTAATATGCATTGTGATCATAGGCTTAATTTTTAAAAAATGGCCGTGCTTTTAATTTTAAAGTGTACAAAATGTATTTCTTCTCTAAAAGGAATTAAACAGCCAAGTATATTCACTCTATATGAGTGAAAATGAATACATTGAACTATGAACTTTTAACAAAATCTGCTTTGGGAACTAATTCTTTGAAAGGCATTTCTTGGTCATGCACTATGACAGCTCAAGGAAGGTTATTCTTCAGTTCTTACACCGTATGAATGAAATGCCTCAGAATATTTACAGACGAGTCATACATTTGAGAGTCATGTAATCACAGATAGCAGCATAAGGTCTGGGAATGGGAAAAGGCAACACAACAGATCTTTCTGGAATTGAGCATGCGAAGCGGAATCTTGCCCCCTAACTATCATACTGGCCGACAAAATAGCATTAAAATACTTAGCAAAAGGCATAAGATACTCACAGAGGTAAGAGTTCATAAGCTATGATTGAGTAACCTTTTCTTTTCTAAACTTAACTCTGCCTTTCCACTTCTGAAGCCTATGAAAAATTGATAAGGCTGATGAAAACTAGCAAAACAGAATAGGCACAGCCCCACCAAATCAAGCACTCTCAACAGTTTCCAGCTCATTCCAAAGGTCTTCAGTTACACTGTAATAAAAATCAAGCTGTCTACATCACGCAAATCAACAAATTGGGGTGGGGGGAGGGTGTTGGCTGCTCTTGCCCTCAAAAAGAAAGGCTGACTACACAGACAGTGAAATTATCCAAGGTACTTCAGTTGTCTGACAATCATTTTGATAACTACCCTGGAAAATACTTATTCATAGTTAAAGCTTCTGTGAACACAAAGCAACGTCAGCTTCTGTTCAACCAGTAATGCCTTTGATCCTGATTTTGACGTATTTAACAAATAATAAACTAGCTAGATGAAAGACCAATATAAAACTACTAAGCACAGATAGGTTTTGCAGGACCCACATAGTTTACAAGTCAACAGCTAAGTTGGTTAAAACTGTAAAGATGCAGTTACCTTTAAAAAAGTTTGGCTAAGCAATGATTTTTCCAGAACTAATCACACACTAATTACAGTAATCATATTATATTGAGAAAAGATTGTAAAACCTTCTCTTCTGAGAAAGCTCTCCTCGAGCAAGAACCACAAATGGACTACTTCACTCGAAAAACTTAGAATACAAAAAAAAAAAAGAAAGAAGTTAATAGAGCTATCAATGAGCCTTATGGAAATCCAAGCAAAAACAATTTCAAAAGTTGCATCCTTCCACTGATCTGGAACACTTCACAATTTGGTGGTCACACCAAAACAAAGTGATCCATTTCTACCTACCACTCCCTGAAGTAGTAAGGCTCTGATGGGCTTCTTGAGGGGTAAAATTTACAAAGAGCACAAAGCTAGCCAGTAAAGCTAAGAAGGATTTGTGATCAAGGCACTTCATACAGTAAGACACACAAGAAAGCTAATGTATATCTACCAAAATTATGAATTTAGTAAATAATGAAGCTCTCTTCAAATTGCTCACAACCTCAGTAAAGTATAGAGCTGGGAAGGTTGGAGATAAGCAGCCTTATTTGAAGCTGTACATGAGAACACTTTTCAAGTATCATAGAAAAGAGATCTACACATTCTGACAAGAAAAAGATAAACCAGGACTGGATCTGTCCCTCAGAACTGTTACACAAGAAGCAATTCAGACGATTTTGGCTCTAAGATTTGCCTCTTATTCTTTCCAGTTTATTCCACTATTCAACGATTCCAAATTAACTTCCAGTTCACAGGCAAATTCCAGTCAGTCTCATAAGCTGCTCAGGCATCCATGGTAGGCAGAGTTTTCCATTAGCAGTAGCTGACCGCAGACACCATTTACCCCTGCCCAAGCAGCCTCCCACACAGGACATGCCTAGCTGGGTAAACCCCCGGGCAGACGTTCACCTCCTCTCGCAAAACAGCAGAAAATAAAAGCGGGTCATCGAGACGCACTTTTCCTCTGGCAACGTTCTGAACCGCAAGGAGGCCCTGACAAGCCCCAGGTGAGCGGGCTCTGTACTAGTTCCTCAGGGCAAACCCGGGAGGGAAGGATCCAGACCGGCGGGACCTGGGACAGGCAGGCTGTTCTCAGGAGGCACTACCCTTATCCGCGCCCTCTGGAGCGGTGCGAGGTGCTGCACGAACAAAGAGGGAGCCAACAGATGACTTGCGGAGAGAGGCCTCGGAGACCTTACACCCGCCTGCCCGCGCCAGGGCGGGGGACAGACACTCGTCGCCGCTGCCCTCCCGGCCACCCCTCACCTGGGGCCGGCGCGGCGGTAGCAGCTGGAGGCGACAGCTCTCCAATCGCCGGTTCTGGACGCTGAGGGCGGCGCGGTAGCTGCCCCCCGGCACCGCGTCCCTGAAGCACAGTTGAGCCGGGGCGATACGCACCCCGGCCACGTCCCACCAATCGCCCGCCATGGCAGCCGCCTCAGCGAGGCGGCTTGGAAACGGGGGCTTAGCAACGGACGCAGGACGTTGATTGGATGCAAAAGAGCGGCGCTTCCAAACCAATCGGAAGAGGAGGAGCGGGATAGAGGCGGGGCGGGGCGGGGCGGGGCGGGGCG
>VWZK01020179.1:0-15518 GCA_013396935.1 Baryphthengus martii
TGCACAAGTCCAAGTAGATTATGTCAGTTGCTCTCCCCATATCAACCAGAGCTGTAACTCTGTCGTAGGCCACCAAATGAGTGAGGCACAATTTGCCCTTGGTGAAGCCATGTTGGCTGTCACTGTTCACCTCGTTATTTTTCATGTGACTTAGTACAGGTACCAGGGGGATCTGCTCCATGATTTTACCTGACACAGAGGTGAGGTTGACTGGTTTGTAGTTCCCTGGGTTTTCTTTGTTTCCCTATTTAAAAAAGGTGGTTATGTTTCTCCTTTTCCAATCTGTGGGAACTTCATCAGATTGCCATGACTTCTCAAATATGATGGCTAGTGTCCTAGCAACTTCAGCCACCAATTCATCAGGACCTGTGGATGTATCTCATCAGGTCGCATGGACTTGTGCACCTTCAGGTTCTCTAGGTGTTCCTGGACCTGATCTGCTCCTACCCTGGATGGTTCATCACTCTTCCAGACCCTGCCAATGCCTTCTGTGACTTGAGTGGTGTGGCTCAGGTAGTGACCAGTGAAGCCTGAACCGGAAGAGTCATTGAGTCATTCAGCCTTCTCCATATCCTCGGTAATCGGGTCACCTGTATCCCTTTGGAGAGGCCCCTCGTTCTCTCTTGTTTCTCTTTTTTTTCTCTGTTATCCCTGTAGAATCCTGTTTTCATATTTTTATTGTCCCTGGCCAGGTTTGACTCCATCAGGGCTTTAGCTTTTCTAACCCGATTTCTTGTTTCACAAACAATCTCCTTTAGTCATCCCAGGTTACCTGTCCTTGCTTCCACCCTTTGTGGATTCCCCTTTTGTGTTTGATTTTGGCCAGGAGTTCCTTGTTCATCCATACAGACCTCCTGGCATTTTTGCCTGGGGTTTTCTTTTTAGAGATGCAGTGCCTTTGAGCTTGGAGGAGATGATCCTTCAAAGTCAACCAGCGTTCCTGGGCTCCTAGTCGCTCCAGGGTGTTGTCCCATGGTACACTGCCAAGGAGGTTCCTGAAGAGGCCAAAATCAGCTCTTCTGAAGTCGAGAGTTTCAAGCTTGCTGAGCAACCCCTTCTTCGCTGCCCTTAGAAGTGTAGTGCTTTTAACATTTAGATTTATATCTAAAAGTCTTAGGACAGATGCTTAATTAGTTGCTAGATTTTTGTAGGTGTGTTAATATGCTGTTGTGTAGAAACCTCACAGTGGCATTTAGCTCCTGAGATTATTTGTTTTGATGCCGAGCTAAAAAAGGGACATGTGCTTTCTTGGACCTCTGCTGATTCAAGTAGGAATTACATACATTCATATTTTATAAAATCAGGGGTTTGCATTTCGAAGTTGGAAGGGTTTCATCGGTAAGTATTTCGTTGTACTTTGCAGACTGCAGATAAGAAAAGACAAATTACCACATACCCGTGAAACAAAGTGCTCTGTAAATACAATTATATCAGTTTAATACTGTTGTAATACTCTTGATGAGAAATACAAAGAAGTTTCCCTTTCTGATCCTTGCCATGCCAAATAGGTAAGCTTTCGCTTCTTTTGCCTGTGTTAGAGGAGCCCGAGAAGGAATCGTGCTATCTGAAAAGACAATTTGGAAGGCATAAAAATATTTTATTTTCAGAAGCTATTGAAGCTGCTGTTTACTGCACTGACCATCTTGAAAATCTTATTCATATTTCCAAAAAGAAATATTTGGTAATATATTTGAAATGTATGTGATAATTAGCAGGTAAGTCTCATTGCATCGTTTTATTAAATGCTGTAAATAGTCTTGTTGTTATCTTGTAACTGTGCAAAAACAGTTTATTCTAAGAACTATTATTTTTTGCACATAACAAAAATAACTTTCAAAAGACATTACTGAAGGAGAAGCAAATTGGTAAGAGAAACTAAGCTTACCTCAGAGACATCCACTGCACCCTTGATCAATCATGATTTTCTCCTTACAATTTTTAGTATTTCTCTTGTCCTATGAATACATAGTACTGTTCCACTGTGCTCGAAAATTTAGTTAGAAACTAGCTTATGGAAGTTACAATATCGTTGAAACTTTTTATATAACTTCCGTATTACTTTCAGCTTTTATATACTGCAATTAGTGTTGAAATCACTTAATATTTTAAAACATTTAGTGTAGTACAGTCCACTTTATGTTAAAAAATAACCCACACTGACCACTTTATGACTTTAATACTTTAATTCTCAGTTCATGGGAAACTGAAATAAAGCTGAATTTAATCAAAGCTTTAATACTGTGAACCAGCATCGTCGAATCAGAACTTATAATTAATTTCAGCATTAATCCAAAATTTCCTTGGGAAAAGGTTTATTAACCGAAAACTGTAACACATATAATAGAGTCTAATAAATACTAGCTTAATTGTATGAACAAGACAATTCTCTTGCCTATACCATGATTTGGAATTTGTAACACTTCCTGGGTTACAGGAAGGGTTACCCTGGGTTACTCAGTGTAACATTTTTAGGGTTTGGGGGGCTTTTATGGTTGGGTTTTTGTTTGCTGGGCTTTTGTTGACAGTGGTTGTTTTGAGTTTCTACCGCAAATTAATCTATTTGAGTTTCTGGTGAACACATCGCACAAAGGTTCAGGGCAATAGTTGTGTAGAGTATACAATATCATATGTCACAGAGTATCTGTGTTTATATGCAAACAGACTCCTCATCCTCTATTGCTGTGGTTTGAGGAACTGTTTTAATTAGTTGAGTGGCATCATGGTTGTCTAGTTTTCATTTCCCTTTGAAGAAATAAAATATACACAATTGTTCAGTTTAAGTTAATTTTCTTGGTTAAATGCAAAGGAAATGTGGAATATACTATCTCAAATTAATGTTTCTGCTTCAGGACAAAGATGGGGACAGGGCCGTCCATCACGCAGCCTTTGGTGATGAGGGTGCTGTGATAGAGGTTTTGCACCGAGGCAGCGCGGATTTGAATGCTCGTAACAAACGCAGGCAGACTCCACTTCATATTGCTGTCAACAAAGGTCATCTGCAAGTTGTGAAGACTTTACTGGACTTTGGCTGCCATCCTAGTCTCCAGGTAAAGTAAATATTATAGATTCATTTTTTAGCTATTGAATTTTATGATTTGTGTATGTAGATGCTGTGTGTCGGTGATAGAAGAATCGTGGAAAATAGAATTGAAAAGAGTGGACCTTATGAAGCTACCTGTTCCAGCCTCTATGCCAGCATGTGATCAGCTGTCATAAAAATGCTATTGAATCTATTTGTTTTCGTGACAGCTGGGTAGACACCTGATTTATTCTAGTCGGTTGATAACTACAGTCTGTGAAAATACTAGTTAATATCTGTAATTGTTAACTAATTCCTCCTCTGTCAAATCCACAGCTATTTGCTCCCTCTGCAAGACACAGTTTTGCACTTTTTGGATGATCAATACTGTGGAATGTTGTTGGTTTTTTTAAAAGAAGCCTTTTTCTTCAGAATTGACCATCATTGCTAGAACTGTTTTGCCAGATTCTCTTTTAAAAATATCAACCCTTTTACCTAAAAAGCCTTCGTGCATAGAGCCTTAAGTACCATAATTTTGCAGGGATTTCTATGTTTAATGTATGTTGCAGAAGCTGTGATGATTGTTAGCTTCTCAATAGGAGGTTGAGTAGAAAACTGCTAATGAATAAGCAGATATCCACCTTCTGCATGAGCTGAATGCAACTGCATGTGGTGCATTAGTAAAGCAAATCAGAATTGGTAAGTTTGAAGTGGTTTGCAATGGCAAGAAAAAGCTGTAACATCCTGGGCAAATCAAGATGTGCGGTAATAACACATTTAGCTCCTTGTTTTGCCATGTCAGAAATCAATGATTTTTTTTTTTTGAAAATGTATTTCCACATAAAAACAAGATGAACAGACTTTCATGAAATTAGCAAATATAGTGATTTTTTATTTATCTGCTTCCACTTGACTTTTTAGGTACTGTCTTTATCTTTCTAACATCCATCCAGATCCCTGTTGGTTGAACAGTAGATATGATGAGTCTGATGTGTTGAGCTGAGTAAAGGGTAACTGCATATCATGTGTACGATACAGATATACGTGTATCATATGTGAGTAGCCAAAATAGACGTGTCTAACTTCAAAATATAGCAGTCTGTTTGGATTTAAAAATTAACAGAACGGTGCTATGAAACTCCATCCGGAAAATATAACTGTCATTGAAAATGATGAACTTTCAGATCCTACACGTGTGCTGAGGAGCTCTGATGTGCAAATATGAGTAGGCAGTTTGTTTGGCAGATGAGAGCACAGGGGAGTCAGACTGGAATTTAACTGGCCAGCACTCTGCTACTCAACGTAATTCACTGTGTAAACAGAAACTACTCTTCATTGTTACCCTGTGATAGGAAGAGGGGCAATGGGCACAAACTGGAACTCAGGAAGTTCCACCTCAGCATGAGGAAAAACTTCTTTACTGTGGGGGTGGTGGAGCCTGGAACAGGCTGCCCAGAGAGGTTATGGAATCTCCTTCCTAGAGACTTTCAAGATCCACCTGGATCCGTTCCTGTGTGGCCTGCCCTAAGTGATCCTGCTCTGGAAGGGGGGTCAGACTTGACGATCTCCAGAGGTTCCTTCCAAGCCCTACTTTTCTCTGAATCCATGATTAGTCTGTAAACAGTAAACTCAGGAAATATGATCAATTAAACCAAATAAAAGCTACATAATTGATTTTGTGAAACTGGTTCACACTGGTTCAGGTGTTTCCATATTCTGACGCTTTCTATTTGGCAGTTTTTGATTTTCACTCTAGAGATGATAAGGGTTTGTTTTTCCATTAGCGTATTGCTAAAATGTCACTTCCTGTGTCAGTAGAGTCAGAGTCAGTGACAAAAGACTTCCTGACTTCTGTTCTGTTAGAATTTTACTGGAAGCATAAATCTAGATATTTTGCCTAGGTAGCAGCAAATAAGCTTTAATGTGTGTGTTTTCTCACTTCTAGTCCAGGGCATTAATTTTCAGTCCAACATTAGAGTCCTTGAATTAAATAATGTACAAAATCCTTCTAGGAATAAAAAGTAGTCTATTCTTGTCTTATTTTTCAAATGTCAGGCCAAGAATACAAATTCTTTCCTTGTTCAATTATGCACTGAAATAATTTCATGCACCCTGTGTAATGCAATCTACAGGTTTAAAAGCTTAATATTGCTTCTGACATTGGCCTTTGCTTCATGGAAAATGATCTGCTTCAGTTTAAACAATAGATGTGCCTAAGCTTATTACTTGGACTGAATTTTATTTTGGTTTGCTTATGCTTTTATTTCACACTGTCTTTTTGGTGTTGTCTTAGCTTTCATCAGTCAGAATTCCATGTTTTCTCCTTGCTTGGCTAGTCTCCTCTGTTGCATTAATTTTTGTGGCTCCCTTCTATTGCTCAGAAATTGTAACTTAGGCATCAACTCCCTCTGGTTATGTAGCATAGAGAAGTTGATGTGTGCACCGGTGTCTCAAGTACTACCAGATGCAAGGCATGCTTGAGTTCTGGTGGTAGTGCGCTCATAGAAGACTGAAGCTTGTGAGGGATAACTCACTGAAGGGCTGGCAAAACCCCCAGCAAGATCAGAAAGTAGCTCGCTCTGAGCTCTGCTGTATAACAGCACTTAGGTCTGAAGAGCTGTTTTGCGTTTGTGTAGTCAGATTTCCTAGTGATCCTTAAGCATCTTTTGTTTTTTTCTTTAATGTGGATGTATGTAAAAATTGATGGCAGTTGTTCCTGGTTTTAGGATTCTGAAGGTGACACTCCACTTCATGATGCAATAAGTAAAAAGCGAGATGACATACTTGCTGTATTGTTAGAAGCTGGAGCAGATGTTACTATCACCAACAACAACGGGTTTAATGCTCTTCACCATGCTGCACTAAGAGGAAACCCTAGGTAAAAATTTGTTTAAAATTTTATCGTTTGTACAAAGAAAACAAGTTTGTGGGAGGGTTAGGATTATGGTATTCTTTCAAAAGATCCTTAAACTTGCATGCAGTATTTTCTTAAATTTTGATGTTGCTTAGGTATGCATCTTTTTAGTACTTGTGAAGCTGTTATTGGAATGGAGCTACTAGTCTGCTCAGTTTAATGCAATATTGAGGTAACTCCAAACCGCTGGTAAATACCACACATGGCTGTAAAATTTTGCCAGTAAATGTTTTGATAAGCACATTATTAAGTAAGATCTTAAGATAGAATTTGTAGAAATGTTTATCCCTTCTTCTCAGATACTGGAGTTAGGAAAGGGATTTGAGATTTTAAGAAATTTATAGTGATTTTAGGATTTTTGCATTAAATTGTATTTGTCGGTATAAGAAGCATTTAATTTTGTTTTCTTAAAAGTTTGCTTAGAAGGATTTTCTTACTTCAGCTTTTATGTAGAAGCGTATCTGGAAAAGTTCGTTTTAAGCCTTTTTTTTTTTTTTTCTGCTAGCTGCATACTATACATCTACATTCAATCCTCCATAAAGATAGCTTTCAAAACATATTGCGTACATAGAACTTAATGGAAAACTTGCTGGATTGTTTATAGCTGTCAGTCTAGCAAGACTGTTAATTGTGTGGTGGAGAAATTTGGTAGAGCTTACATGAAATGAGAAATATGTGTTTCCTTGTTTAACTTCACTACAAAATTCTGCTACTTTTCAGTGGAGTGAAATGGAGCAAATAAGGCTGCATATGAGGGTATGGGAATAAAATCTTTGTTAGTTTCTTAAACTTGGTAGCTATGTTCTAAAAGTAACAAGCATTTATCCGTGTGTATGGAATGGAATCACACTTCACAAAGTAAAAGTGGTGCTTGGAAGTGTTGGTAGAAACAATAAATGCTTTCACAGTTTTCTACAGTTCCCACAAAAGGTCTGTAAGGGCACATGTCACGGAGAAGGATG
The DNA here is from genome assembly GCA_013396935.1 of Baryphthengus martii. Lineage (NCBI taxonomy): Eukaryota > Metazoa > Chordata > Aves > Coraciiformes > Momotidae > Baryphthengus > Baryphthengus martii. Next base: position 6,896 of record VWZK01020179.1, read on the forward strand.
CTTGCTTTTGGCTTCCAGGAGACAAATTCAAGTCTGACTTGGTAATTTATTCACTTAATGTGAAGTCAGGAACTCGATGTGCTTATACTTACATATCAGCATTTGCCGGGAGTACTGTTTCCTGCCTCCATACCTAGATGGGGTGTTTTTGATCAGTTTTTTGTTCTGTTTCGTTTTCTTTAGACTCTTGTGAGATGCAGGGGGAAAAAAGCCCTCTTCATAGGGATGCTGAAGTTTTTTCTGTGGGTGAATGTCTTAGGAGCTGCAGGCTTTTACTTTCATGGAAGGATTCAAATTGTAGTTTCCATCATTAGATATTTTGCATATGAACCCGGGAAGAAAATGAAACCAAAAGAAATAGATTTGGAAATTTTTTAACTTTTGTTTTTTTTGTCCTGGCCAAAAAATCTTATAATAAATTCATCGATTTAGGAGTTAAGCTTTATTTTCTTAAAGATGTTAGTGATGGCTGTTTATTTCACTCTTGATTCTGTAGTTCTATTGTTGGTTTCATTCAGAAAGAAATTAATGATTTTATATTTGCCACTTTGTTTTTCTAGTCTAATACAGAACAGTGGATATTAGTAATCTGTTAAATGGGCTAAGCACAAGCTATTTAAAATGCTATTGAAAATAACCACCTGAACTTTAGCTAGTATGAATCACAAGCAGTGCATACTACATTCTGTTTGAACCCTTACTTAAAGATGTACCTTTCCTCATCTAAATTTTCCTGCCCCACCCAAGCTGGAGGTTTTGTGGCTTTGAGCTGGGGTGCCTTATACAGGACACAGTACACTAAACTCCCGTCAATCTCGAATATTTAAGTATATAAAGAAATGTTATTTTATAGAAGTTAATCGTAGATTCTTCTAAGTATAGAAGTGCATATGCATATATGTGCATATATCTACACTTACAAGAATAAAATACTTACTGTGTATGTATTAGTAAAGTCCACATCCATCTTCCTAGTTACTGATAATAAATGCATGTGTTAAGTGCATGGAGACCACAGTAAAGTGACCTAGACTTCTACAGATTTTTTTATAGTCGATATCAAAAAAGTATTTGGGACCAATTTCATTTTCAGTGAAAAATTTGTTCTGCTTCTTGCTTGAATTCTGACCTTTACAAGCAGTAGGGAGATAGATCTCTGAGAAAAAGAAACAACCTGCACAAATATGTACTGACAACATTTGGAATTTTCATTTTTCATGTGAAAAGAAATATTCCGTTTTAAACAGTCAAACATTTGATAAATACTGTATGAAAGATAGCAATTTGTCATATAGCTTAGGTATTTATCAGCATTTACTCTTATATGACAGTTTGGCAGTGTTTTCCAGAAGGCAATTTATAGTGTGTTTTGGAGAGCACCCTGTTGTTAGTGGAATATTTCTCCTTTTAATAAACTGCTTCTGTTCATACCTTGTGAACTGGTATAGAAACAGCACTTTCGGGTTGAAATGTGATTACTCAGTTTATGTTGTAAGTAGCTTCAAACTGGTGCATGGGAGATTGAGCTACAAAGAAATTTTAAGTAAGTGTGGGGAAGTTAAGATTCTGTTTAATGTATCTGTAACTTTTAACTGAGTTAGTCATATTAATAGTGCATTTATTTTGGACTTTTTTCAAAGTACCGTGAACCTCAAAGCTTGGCAGACTTTGCTTTTTCAGTGTTAATGAGATTTTTCAGACAGAAAGAAGGAGAGGTAAAATTTGAAAAAAAAATCCCCATACAGATTGGGTTTTTTTTCAGTGTTACCCACTCTTGTTTAGGTTTGATCTATTCTCACACCTGTGACTTCAGATCTTTGGGCTGAAGACGTGGCTGTGAAGTGTAGATATATTTTATATCCATTGCCCCAGTTAGTTTTAGGTTTGCATTGTATCTTGTGAAGAGAGCTTTATTCCCACTGAAACTAGCATCTTAGTTAGCAGAGGCTGCTTTTAGCGCTGACGTGACTTTGCACGTACATACAACTAGTTCTTCAGAGGAATAAATTCTGGTGGACTTCAAACCAAAATAAAATATTGGCATGAGATGCAGATTTCATATATTGCTGTCTAATAGCAAGGAGTAAGTCATCTTTATGGTCATGAAATGGCAAATAGGAGATTGTGGTTTAAAATGGAATTACACTTTTCCCCTGTGGTTGTCTTATTTAGTAGATCTCTCCTTGTTTTCAGGTTTGCAGATGGCTTGAACTGTTTGGCAGTGGAATTTTTGACTGGTTTTAGTGCTATGTTTGGGAGGTGGGATTTCTCACCTGTATTTAATGAGTGTTTTGGAGGCTTTTGTGTTGCATTGTTGTGAAGGTCCTCAGAGGGAAGTTGTGATGTAACCAGAGAGTTGTACAATTATTTCCTAAACCAGTAAAAGGGATTTTTTTTTCATTCATATTTGCTGTTCCAACAGTAAGTGTAGGTTGAAGCTTAGTTGAAGCTCCATGTAAAAAAACCATGCTCCTAAAACCTATTCTTAAAATATTATGTCAGACAATGCTTTGAAGGAAGACCTTTGTTCAGGTCGATTTGGAGAAATAATAAAATCCGCATGAGTAGACTCATAATTAGATGGTAAATTAGCCTGTAGCTGTTGAGGTCAATGACAAATTTATTATCTTTAACTAGTAAATAATATGCCTAACATGTGCAAGATGGCAAATACAGTTCCTACCCTGGGGAGTTTCCTCCCATGTGTACTTAGAAAAACCGGGGTGGGGAAATACGTGCCCAGGGAGTAGACTTTTGCTCCATTGCTGGTACTGCTCATGATTGCTTCCTTTTGATCAGGGCCAGGTTTGGTCAGTCCAGTCACAAAGGGCAACAGACTTGAGGAAAAATACAAGAGACAAGAAATGGAAAATAATGTTTATTTCACCTATCTTCCTTATGGATGTTTTCAGACATCTTTTTTTTTAACCGAATGTGAACAGAATATTAAACACCAGGAGCTGTTTATTTACAAATGAAATCTTGAAATTTTAGAGTACAGAATTTGCTACACTCCTTTTCGCCTTCCACCTTCAAGCTGCCTAGAGAAATTGAACTCAACTGCAGATAGAACTGCATAATTACCCTGATCAGTTTCAAAATATGAGAAATCCTGTAGTGATCAATGCATAGCTACAGCTGGTTGAAGGGGACCAAATCCATTGAACAGTTGATTTGGTTCCATTTTACCAGCTTTAGCAAAGCATTGGAGTGCAGGAAGGTTGTAATTCAGTACCATGTTTTTAAGTACATGAACAGTTCACAAAAAACATGTGACTTTCTTCTGTATTACGTGTTTTGTTTCTAGTCAGTGCAAATTTAAATTCCTTCACTAAAAGGGAAGCAAAATGGAAAGCTGTATACCAGAAAGACCTGCCCGGTACCCAGCTTTGGTTTTCCCTCGAGTATTTTCTTGAGGCTCTTTGGATGATTCTCAAATCAAATTATAGTTACAGTTTCAACTTTTTTCTGTCTGCAATAATGATATTCTAGAGTAGTGACCAGAAAATGTAGTTTTACAATTTATAGTCATGTAGAATTCCCTTGCCTCTTCATGTTAAACTTTACTCAGGAAGAAGGTTTTCGTGTGTGTGCATCCCCCATATTCTGGCAAGTTCTCTTTTTGAAGCTGCCTTAATGCTGTAGTTGGTTAGCACAAGTATAAATGTCAAGTGCTTTCAATTCCATTACTATATCTCTGGTTAGTATTAACGTTTTAGGAATGATTATATAATACAACAGAGTAGATTTATTTTTTTTTAATTCTTTTTTATCCTGAAAGTATATGTAAAAACAACAACAACAAAAAAAAAAGCCAGAAAAAAACAGCTTCTAAAGAAGCTGGGGTTGCAGCCAATTTCTTCTAAATGGAGGTCCTTAATACATTTCTGCATGCTCGTGTAGCTTTTGTTTACGTTGCATGCTGAATTCTTTTTGACCATTGACTGCAGTGGGAAGTAGGGGGCAACCTTAGTTCAAACCATTGACTAGCAATGTATGTCAAGTATGGTCTACATCTGTTTGGTGCGTGGTCAGATGCTGGTGCGAAGATTTATGTAAATATCTTCCCAACACCATGTATCCTAATAGAAGCGTAGCAGGTGGGTCACTTGGACTTAAGCATTAAGAGGGCTATAAATTTGGTTTCTATTTTTACCAGTTACACAGGAACTGTTTTACAGATACAGCTGCTCAAGTGTACTTTTGGATGGCAATACAGTTTCATGTACTGGCCATATCAGGACAAAAAACGGCCATGGAAAAAAAAGCTGTGTAGCATTTGATAATGTCAGCATCTGTTATCCCTGTCAGTCACACAGTTGAAATGTTTGAGTTACAACTGTGTCAGCAGATGCCCAAAGTTCAACATGTGCTCAGTTAAAGTTGAACAGCTGATCTAAGTGGTGAATGTGACATTTTAGAGTGACTGGATATGTATTCTTAGAGATAGGCTAACATGAGCTAGTAGGAAGCAATGTCAACATACAAACTTTTGTACCATTCTGAACTGTCATTTTGTTTCAGAATAGCATTACAACATTATACAAAGAAGGCTAGAAAGAACGCAACATGATCATTGTTACCAAAAAACTTTCAAAATAAGTTCAAGCTGCTAAAAAGTTGATCTCATTCTATAGCGGAAGCCAAATCAGTTGGGGATGGAGACAGGAACTCTTCAGGAAAAGCAGTAGATGCTTAGCAATTAACCCCTCTGTAAAGCTGTTGGTAATACCAAGTTGCTTCTGTGAGCACCATCGTCTACAGTAGCACTGCTCCGTTTAGAAAAGATACTACAATTTGATTTGTTTCCCGCTATAGACCTCTAAGATACTGTAGTCTTCATTCCAAAATATGTACTCATAAGAGAAATAGCTTGAAAACAAATATAGTATATAACTATATACTGTATTACATAGCTTAATATTTTACTTAATGGTTTTGATAATGCTTCTTTTTGAATATGTTATACTGTAGTTTCATGTAGTAAAAATAGCAGGCTATGTATAATATTAGCTACTTGAGAATTATGTGAGTATTTAAAAAATAAAATTCTCCATCTAAAAATTGTGCATTGCTGGGTTTTGGTGGGTTTTGGTTTTTTTGGTTGGTTGTTTGTTTTTTTTTTGGTGGTGGTTTTTTAATTTATTTTTTTTCCCCCTCCCAGACGTTTTAGTAAGCATAGGGGTACAGTTAGAATATTTCATCTGGGCCAGATGTGCCTACTTATCATGGACATATTGTATTTAATAATTGCTTTTAGAAGGCTGCTGTCATGAATAGGAATGGCTGGATTGATGGGACACGAGAGGTCTTTCCTCATATTTTTCCTTGTCCCAGAGTTTGATGTTGAGTGTCTTTACTTAGGGTTGGTGTGCACCTGGTGTATTTTAGTTCATACTGCTGTCAGAACTTGAAACTCTTGTGGGACTGTTTCTCATGTAGTCCTTACAATTTTCTGGATACTACAAAGTCACGTTTTCATGGCCAATTTTCTTACATTTGGCTTTAAAATAAATTCAGCTTATTTGAAAAGAGTATTTGAAATAACTAACCCTTTGGGTTGTAGTTGTGATTTCTGTTTTCATGTAGGAATCTGTCAATAGCTTTAATCCACTGACTAGCAACTGTGGCCTAGAAATCTCTGCATTGTCCCTTTCTGTGCATAACCCTGACACTGCACTTTGTATCGAATTGCTCAGTGAGCATAAGAAATGCTGATTTGGAGAAGATTATAACGTAAATTTCATATATTAAATTGCAGAAGTTTATACTCGGTTATTTTGGCTACCTTTTTCTCTAAAACACAGCTTTAATTTCTTAGCTGTTTCTATTTGTGTCTTGGTTGCAACCTGTAGATTAAATATTCTATGGTAGAGGTAAATTTAAATGCTACCATCAGAAATACACAGAATTGGCTGTAAGTAATAGAACAATGGCTTGTTTTTAATGAGATACGTTTTGATAATCAAGATTTTAAGATGAGTTTAGGATCTATTAAGTCAGGAGTAGTGGTAACGATAAATTTTTTCAGCTATGCTCTGATCTTCATCGGTACATCTCAAGAGTCAATTTCCAGCCTTGTTTTGAATTCTTGTTTACAACTAATTTTCTTCTTACCAGCTGTTAACAATTCTTTCTACCCACTTTTATAGTCATTTAATGTTTTGCAATTTGTTACTAACAAGTATAAGTTATTTTGGCAATACTGGCTGACCTTTAGCAAGCTAATTTGTCCCATGAATGTCATTCAAACAAGAGGGAAACACGTTTCTTCCAACAGCTGTTTAGTTTCGTCTTACAGGTTGTTTTGTGCCCGCCAAAAATACATACTTCTTTACATTCCATAGCATTGTATGTTCATATGGGTACATAAAGAAGTATGTACTCTGAGCAGGTACACACAGAGTTGCTCAACTATCTGTTAGATGAACCTGAAAAGTATTTTGCTGCTTTCCATTGCTGTCATTAGGTAAAATGCGAGCTGACAGTTCTTTGGAAGAACAACCTTATCATTAACTGATGGCAGAAAATAAACTTACTGCTCTGACTGAACTTTGCAATGCAATTTACCTGCACGCTGGCTTAAAGCCAATTATAGTTCATTGTTCTGGGATGGCATGGACACTGGAAGTACTTTTCCAGACTTTTGCAGCCTCTTGCTGTTTGTTGGTTCTGAGTGACCGTGTTTAAGTGGAGAGATGAATCGCTGGTGGCTTTGCAGCGTGTTTTCTTGGAATTCATAGTTGTATTCCACTGGAAAAGCTTCAACTTCCTCCTAGGTCTTCTAGCAGATTTCCATCCTGGTGTGCAATTTGCATCTAGTGTCCTGAAGGGAAGTATAGTTTTGTCTAATACGACAGTTAGAAACTTACTTTCCTACCCTCCCCAATCCCACTTCATGCTTTTTGCATCCCATCCAGTATTCTGCAAACTCTTTGTAGGTTTATGTTTGTTTCTGCTGTAGTTTAGTTGCTTAAAAAACCCCAAAAAACCACGAAACAGCAGCAGCACATGCTACTGGTAATCCTGCTTATTATAAAGATTATGATATTGAATTAGGAAAACAACCTGTAACTGCTGTGACAGGATTTGGATTGTTAGGCCAAAGGTCACATGTGAAAGCTCATAGCGATTCAACACTTCTGCAAGCAGCTTTTCTTTTCTTTTTTTTTTTCAATTGGCACTCACCTGCCTCAGTCAAAATCTTGTCCTCACTTGAAATGTTTATGACAACGAAAAAACAAGTAAAAAAAAAAAAAAGGCCAAACAAAACCTTAATAGAAACAAACCCCAAGTTTAACCCTGTTTTGTCAGACTCTGTTGGCCTTGGTTTGTAATGGTAGTTAAATATTTGATGTACAGTACGGGTTTGTCTTATAAGGGGCTGTCAGATATACCTTATGGTTGCTTAATTTATATTTCAGGAGTTGATTTGAGTTACAGTTAAGAGTAAAGTTTGTCTTTATAGCATTAGAAGGTAAATATGAAATAAACATAACGATTAGGAAATATAATAGTTGTAAGGAAAGCTGAGAGCAGAGGAAGGAAGAATTTCTGCAGCTCATGACAAAAACCTAGTGCAGCTGGTAGAGAGCAAATCAGAATGTAGCAGTAGCTAGCACAGTACAAGGAGAAACGGCAATGCAGCATTAGAATCACAGCAGTCACATTCTAGTTTTTAAGTAGGTTGTTTTCATGTTCATCTGAGATAAAGTACCTTGAAAATTTTCTTCAGATCTACTTGACAGCTCAGTGTTGCACTACCACACCATTTAATAGATTTTTCTTGTAAAAGTTGGTAATTTTTTCAATTGTGCATAGGAAAATAGGAATATATTTCACCAAACTGAACAACCAGTTAATGGCAGTGCTGGTTTTGACTTTCTCTTCCGTAAAAAGACTCCTGTCTAACAAACAAGTTGGGTTTTTGGTTTTTTGCTATGAAATTTGGACTAATGTTTTCTTTCAGCCTGCTCTTCACAAATGCTTGATACTTTAACACACTCAAAATGAATCTGTTCCCAGAGTAGAGGGATTAATATAACAATAAAAAAACATTCTGGTAAATAAGGTATACATGCAGAAAGTCATAGGCATCCTTTAAACGTGCAGAATAATGCAGGTCTTCTGATGTTCTATTACCTGTAAGCTTAGTATCATGCAGCATTTGCAGTTGGAAGAGAGGTAATGACCTAGAGACACATCAGCAGCAGCCATCTCATCCTGAATGCTCTCTCACTCTATTCGCTGAATCAGCTCTTGATTACATGGTAGGGGGAGGCAAGGGGGGGGTTAATGTCGCTTCATACAGTACCTTACCACCTTAAATAGATAAAACTTAAAATTTAAAAAGGCACGAAGGTGGGTGCCTAATTGGCACCTGCTGCATTTCTTATAATACTAAAATATGGATGATGTTGTATAGAAATTATACCTTATGTCTGCTGAACTGAGAGTTAAGACTCCAAGGACAGATGCTAGGAAGCCAAGGGAAGGTGAACTTAGCCCACCGTCAGATGAAAATAATCACAGGCGAAAATGAAAACTGAAAACCCAACTGAAAAAAAGAAAGCCGAGCCCCTAAAAGTTGGAGTTGCTTCCAAAAAAAAAAAAAAAAAAAAAA
>VWZK01020179.1:15539-57257 GCA_013396935.1 Baryphthengus martii
AAAAAAAGAAAAAAAGACACATAAAAATAGCACGATCGTTTTCCCCCCTCCCCCGGCAAATATTGGTTTCTTCTAATTCCTTAGATATTGCACTGCATCTTTTCTTCCTTGAGGTTATGTTTCCAGGCTTAACTGTAGGCAGGTCTGTGTTGAAGCTACTTTCCATCTTCAGAGGTCAAGTCTGCGAGCGAGGTCAGGACTCCCGCGCGCACGCTACAGAAGACACTGACTGGATTTCCCACTTAGAGGGCACAAGCAAAACTGTTACGGCTTTATAGGCAGCTAAGCATTTGAAACACGCACTCCCAGGCAAACGGGCTCTCTTGTGCCTCTCTCTTCCCTGACCATATTTAGTCAACCATTGCAAAAAATAGTCTCTCAGCTGTCGATTGTCGATCGGGCAGCCGGGGGAGCGTCTATCCGGCTCTCTGCCTATAGATTGTGCAGCCTGCACTTCCAGCGCCGCGCGCCCGGGCCGCCCGGGCGTTTTCTGCACTGCCAAATAAAGCGCGCGCTCCTCTTCCCAGTTCGATTTCCCAGGTTTTCACTGAGCTTGCGCTGCTCCTGGTAAACCCTGATGAGGTTGTCACTATACTTAGAAACCTGGAGGGGGGGGAAGGGGGAAGAGAGAGACACAAATGGCGAGTTGGAATAAAAAAAAGGCAGCCTTGCTAGTAGGGAGGGAAGGACTTTCTGCAGAAATAGCGCAATAACTACCCCGTGCTGCCCCGGCAGGTTGTGTAACCTCAGCTTGCCATTGCTGAAAAAATGCCGTGAATAGCAGCGTGCTGTTTAACCTCAGGTCTAAAAGGCCTTGTGCACATCTAGTTTAAAATTTCAACTGTAAATTGTGCTGTTATTTTATACGTAATTTGATGTTGATTTCTGCCCCCACATTTTCATATTCAATTAAATTTAGAAATTATTTGAAAAACAACTAACTTGTAAATTCCTACAATTCCATACTGTTGCATTTAATAATTCCATAGTATTTTGTTTATAATGCTTAGCTGTAAAACTTCTTCTAAAAAGATAATCTCGTGTGTAAATTAGGTTCTGCTGTTTTTTTGAAAAAATTCAAATGTTTTAGAAGAAAAGAATAACAAGAATCGATAGCTCAGTCCATTAATCTGACTTTCTTGTGCACAAACTTGGCTTATAACAAGACCGATGACTAGATATTCAAAATGTGAAAAGAGGATGTTCTTATTCCTAGGGAGTATATGCAACGTTTTCTGAAGAAAAGAATGAAGTACTTGAGATCTTTAACCATTTAAATACAACACTCAGGAAAGCAGTTACTTCAAGACTTTCTCTATGTTTTTCAGGCAAAATTCTTTATGTTGCTCGGGAGATGAAAATCTAATCACATCAGTTATTCCTTAAGATTACATTTTCATTTAGTAAGTTTAATTTTATAGTTACAGATATATTAAAGTTCAAAACTGTAGAGTGTGAATTGCAGAGTTCTGAATGAACTTGGATTTATACTTTCCATGCATCCTCTTTTTGTGTTGACTGTCCTGTGCTTGGTAGCTGCCTACCCTCTAACTTCTGTTGCAGTGTAACTTTCTGCCAGAAGTCACGCTTCTTTTTGTTTCTCTTTCTTCAACTGCATAACCATATGCTAAAGACAAAATTGTCATGTAAGATCTAGGCAAATAGAGAATACATCTTAGTGCCCTCCATGTAAATCTATGTACCTCATTGTTGCTTCATTTTCATGTCTATTGAAGTCTATTTTTTCAAATACCAAGAGAATCTGAGAAACAAAAAGGAAACAGCCTACCTACTTAAACTTGTGCCAGCTGAGCCATCGGTCAGATATAAAATATTAAACTCCCGATTTGCAAATACAGCATACTCAGGAGTACTAGTCTAAGGTATTAATCTATCCTTTGTTACTTGTTTGTGGGAGATGCTTCCTTCTTTGTTCTTCCGACATCTGTACTGCACAGAGAATGTGTTTTGAACCAGATCAGAGAACTGATTTGGCTTGAGGTTCTGGGCAGAGGTGCACCTAAGATCATATAGTTGCCAAAAATAGCCCTGTCATGCTCCGGTGTTACTTCTTGCACTATGCTGGTACAACCGTTTCTGCAGTTTCATAGCAAGCAGGCTCAGAGCACTGTTCTCTGTGAGAAATAATTCAACAGAAAATTCACAGCCTTTTTATCTGCTGTGTTGAGACCACTTGGGGAGGGTGGGGAGGGGATTGAGCAGAGGCACAAGAATGGGATCAGTAAAGCGTAGTCTTGCTTCTATTGTGTTGTAAATTGCATAAAAGAAATCTTTGCATTAGAAACTGCTTTTAAATCTGATCTGTTCCTATAACTGTTTGAAGATGTAACAGGAAAGAGGTTTAGCTGAGCCTGGGCTGGGAATAAGTGGACAAGAGTGTGTGTGTGTGTGTGTGTGTGTGCGCGCTGGGGAGAAATGCTTCAAGCCAGGATTGCAGTAAAGTATCTCCCATTATGAAACTGTGTCGCACTGGGAGAATGGAAAGTTGTCCGGAGGTTGGAGAACGGCAGGAGAGTAGAGAAACTTATAGTAGAAAGTGCACTGAATGATTAAAACCCTTAGAAATACGATGCCTGGTAACTTCATGCTGGTCTAAGCCTTTGCAACTCTAGCTTTATTATATCCTTGTTCCTATTGCTCCTAGTGATCATGATCTCATTGATCTGTCTGAGAGCAAACTTGTCAGATCAAGAGTCAGGCGGGTTGCTTCAGTTGCTAAACAGTGACATGTCTGTAGAGCCAACATAATGCAGGAACTGAAATGCAGGGAAAAGTGGGATTTTATCTCTCAGTACTCATTTAAGTTAAATGTGATTATTCTGACTGTGAAGTAGCCTCTGTTGTTTCTCTTTTCTTTTCTTTTCTTTTNTTTTTTTTTTTTTTTTTTTTTTTTTTTTTTTTTTTTTTGTTGCATGTCTGTTCTTTAAAAAAACCCAAAGAAACCCCACAAAGCTAAACAAGCAAAACCCCCCCGCTCCGCCCCACAACCCCCTGACCGTCTCCATTTAAATAATTTTGTAGTCCAGTTGCAGTTGATAGCAGAGAATTTTCTCTGGTATTTTGTTATATATATATATATATGTATTTAAACAGGGTGTAAGGTTGCCTTTGCAGTTAAGAATGCTAAATCTGGACTCTGTACAATGAGGTGTTAGTTTCATCTCGCTACAAGTATTTTTATCTTACATGTTTCCAGATATATCCATTATCATATGTGGCATTCTCAGATAGTGCTGATGAGCATCTACAAATTCTATGAGTAAAAATAATGCATATGGAAACTGATTTTATATTTAGATGGATAATGAATAATAGATCATATGTTCAAACTTTTGGTCGTAACAGTGATTTTATGTGGGGGTTTTTTATGTCTAGTGTTGTAACAACTGCTCTGTGTGGCTAAAAATGCGTTAGTGTATTGTTCAGATGTGTGATGCATTTTATGTTGCAAATACAAAATTCATGCTGTAGAATTTGCATTCTGCCATTATAAATAATATAAATACATCATATATATGTTAAACTGTGGTTCCAGACTCTAAAAACCTGAACTTAAAAACAAAAATATCCCAAAACTGATGTGGCAAGGTCAAATTAAACATGCGTTCCGCAGCAGTATCTGCTGTTGTTCTACGTATCAAATGTAACTTGGTATAAATGAGTATGGATGTTCCTTCTACCAAATCACTTCTAACTATTAGAACCTGGACTGTCATTCTATGTGAATTACAGTGGGTTTTATAAATCATTGTACCCCCAACAGCTGGGCTTGAGAGAGCAATAGGTACCTTGATCTCTGTATGTGTGTCCCGTCCCGTTCCCCCCCACCCCGTGCACACACGTGCTTTCTTGTTACCTTTTTCACTGAGCAGGTGTTTCGCTCATATGAAAGAAGAATTAATTTCCTTACCTCGTTCAAAGCTTTGCAGGCAGCTTCCTCAAAAACGTTTGCTGCAGTTTTTCTTTTTTTGTCCCATGTAGAAAATTTCGGAACTTGTGAAAGAAAACAAGCCCGTGTAATCACTGAAGATGATAGTCTGAACAGTTTTCTTCAGCTGATTTCATGGTTGTGGTTGCCACTAGGTTGCTGATTTCTTAATCTTTTCAATACAACTACAGAGAACGTAGTCTGTGGTTTGTTTAAATGCATACAAGATAAAAGCAAGTTTTCAGGAGCACTTCTGTCCGTAGTCACAAAAATGGAGTGGTAACAGCTCGACTGCTTTGTTAGTACTTCGTATGGAAAAGTGAATCATGAATTACTGTGTGATTGGCATGCAATATTAATTCACCAGTATGACTGTTTTGAATGGTAGTCACTTAACTGTCAAAATTTTGTCAGCAACTCTAGAAAATCCTGCAAAATAGAATAGCTATAGGAAAGATGGCTATCGTGTGAGGCACCAGGATCTTGTTCTTTGAAGGATACCACCTCTCAGCTAATGAAGAGGAAGATGCAGCCACTGAGCATCATAAAAGAATTTATCATTTGTAGCATACTTGCAGAATGTTAAGGTACTATGTCCATAAAACCATCCGTCCACCCCGATGTCCGGTCATTTAGTAGTCTGGAGGAGAGAGAGGTGTGATCTGTACTTGCATAGGCAGAAGCAACTGAGGAGTACTTACTAGCCCTCTAATGCTTTCCTGTGAAAAGTAAAAGTCTATTACACATAGAAGCTACTTATTTTGTTGATCGTTCTTTTTTTTTTTTTTTTTTTTTTTNTTTTTTTTTTTTTTTTTTCAGTAGGACCAATGCATTTCAAAAATATCCAAAAATATAGCAGGCATCTCATTTGTATAAAAGCAAGATGCCCCCAAATATTGTATTGTTGAACTTCAGATGAAAATTCTCCTGATATTTGACAGTGAACTAAATAGGAAAAGATTTCGAAGAGGATCTGGTAGGGCTAGCCCTCTTGCAAATATTAGGATGAGTTTTTTCATAGCATACAAACTGTTGTCAATTAATTTCTTACTTTTCTTTCAAAGATGAGAGGTGTTAAAGAAATGGCAATAGTAATGTTTCTGAAGTATATTCACTTTTCAGTGCAATCTTTTAAAGCATTTTAAATTTATTTATCTGTGGAGTTGGCAGTTTCTTTATTTCCTTACTGAAGAAAAGGTTATAAAATATCATCTGAGTCTGTTAGATCAGTCCCTTGTTTAGTGGCTAGACCTGCTTTGAAGACCAACTGACTATAATTAGAGAGTCAAGTGTTGGTGCCTTCCAATAACATTCATCCAGTTGTAATTACAGGTATAAAAAAAAAATTTTTAAATTCTTGGATTTCTTTTTTTTTATTAGATTATTGTTGCCCAACCTTTTACTGGTTGCTCACAGTGATCATACTGCTTCTGGCAGTCAGAAAGAATTTTCTGGTAATTGTTGTTGTGTGTTTTAGATATTTCACAGTAGATACTCGTAGAGCTTTGTGGAGCCTTTAGAAGCACTGAGCCTGGCAGGTGGAAATAAAGAGCTTACATGACATGATACCTGGTGGGAAGCCTCTAGAAAGTAGACCGGTTGGTTGCACTGCTGGTGTCATGGGCTTTTGAGGCTTGCTCTGTATCAGCCCGACTTTATAAAGAGCTGATGGTGATGTGCCCAGGTACAGTCCAGGTATGATGCAAACCACAGTGCTCCAGGCTGTTTCCTTCTCTAAGACTGCTAGACACAGTTCTGATGTTTTATATCCTACATTTGAGGATATGTCATTTCATTTAACAAATAAATTGTGTTTATCATTGCAATTAATGCTCGTTTATATTGCCACGTTTCAGAAAGCTTCGGTAACTTGTTTTACTAAATTTTGGAAACTCCTGCATGAGTGATTCTCTCAAAGAATTAATGTTAGCGTTTTGGTTTGTTTTCCAGTTATTCTAGTGTTTGTTGGTTTGGTTTTTTTTTCCTAGCACGTGGTAGAGCTGTAGAAGGTGTTTATGAAGAGAAGCTGAGCAATGGTTCACATTAAGCAATGTACAGTCTGTTAAGTGTTGTCTTATTTTGCTGTTTTGTAAGTGATTTGGACTGTAAGGAAGTGAGAAACTTAGCCCTGCCAGAAAAACAAAAATTTCTAGGAGGCTGAGAATGGCTTCTTATTTATTAACTCACTTCAAGAAAACTCTGATTATGATGGAGTCTAAAAAGACTGAGGTATCCCACAGACTGCAAATTGCATTTGGTTCCTAGCCTGGTTCTTACAGGCTTATAGATATAGGCTGGCCAGTGACCGGCTTGAGAGCAGCCCTGAAAAAAAGGACTTGTGGGTGCTGGTGGACAAGAAGCTCAGCGTGAGCAGTCAGTGCATGCTTGCAGCCCAGAAAGTCAACCCTGTCCTGAGCTGCATCAAGAGAAGTGTGGCCAGCAGGGCGAGGGAGGGGATTCTTCCCCCTCTACTCCACTCACTTGAGACCCCACCTGGAGTCCTGCATCCAGTTCTGGAGCCCCTATTCCAAGGAAGATGTGGACGTGCTGGAACATGTCCAGAGAAGGGCCACGAGGATGATGCGAGGGCTGGAGCACCTCTCCTTCAAGGACAGGCTGAGAGAGTTGGGGTTATTCAGTCTGGAGAAGAGAAGACTGTGAGGAGACGTTCTTTTGGCCTTCCAGTATCTGAAGGGGGCCTACAAGAAAGCTGGGGAGGGACTTTTTAGGGCGTCGGGTAGTGATAGGACTAGGGACAGTGGATCCAAACCAGAGGAGGGTAGATTTAGATTGAACGTTAGGAAGAAGCTCTTCCCCTTGAGGGTGGTGAGACCCTGGAACAGGTTGCCCAGAGAGGTGGTGGAAGCCCCGTCCCTGGAAGTTTTTAAGTCCAGGTTGGATGGGGCTCTGGGCAACCTGCTCTAGTGGGAGGTGTCTCTGCCCATGTCAGGGGAGTTGGAACTAGATGATCTTTAAGGTTGCTTCCAATCCTGAGGATTCTGTGATTACATCCACTCTGTAGAGAACAAACCTCTAGAGCAGTCTGGCTGTGGATGCTTTAAGTGGCAGATGGTCGTGGGGTCTCTTGTGTGATCCTGCGGCCTGAAGATGCAGTTGCTTAGCTGTGGTTCCTTCAGACTCTCTGAATCTGGGGAAAAAAGTGACTATTATACACCATCCTGGCAGTTGCAGTATTAAGTGTGAAACTGAGGATTTGTGTTGTGCGCTCAGTGCAGTAGCAGGAGAACAAGAAGGTGCTTGGAAAGTCAGGGTTTGTTAGGATAGTATCCAAGCAGTGCGTGTGGAGTGCAGTTTCTTACTGGTGCAGTAGTCTACCGAGTAGACTCTTACTTCTGCTTTTCTGGAGGGCTCATTGGAGTGAGCTATCCTCAAAACCATAACTTTTTGTTTGTTTGCTTTATAGGAAACTCATTGGCTTAGTCTAAAAGAGAGCTTTGGTGTGAATAACGCTTACGTAGTTCAAGGTAACGTTAGTGGAATGAGTTAGGTGCTCAGTTATTACTTGATGGCACAGTCATCTTATTGCTATTTGTTGAGGAAATTTTAAAGTAAATCTGAGAGCCTCATTTTATGAGGGTATTTCTGAGGCTTACTGAGAATGCACGTTTTCAATATCAGGTGGCTAATGAAAAACTGTTTAATTCAGTTATAGTATCTGCTTTGCAAGGGACTCTGTGACTGAGTGATTCCACTTCCATTACCTAGCTGGATTTTGAAGTTTGAATTTTGTGAAGAAGCTCCATTTCTCCTGTAAATAGCATGTTGCTTCAACAGTAGGGAAAGATCAGATGGCAGAAGAGGTTTTCTGGCACAAGATTATAGCAGTTTCTGGTTTTCCGTTTGTCTGAGTAGCTGCATGTGAGGTTGCTGCTGTTTGTAAAAGGAATTAAGTTTGGTTACTCATCTATGCCAAAATTAAGTGAAGACACATGAACTTACAAAAAGTGTATTTCTGAGAGGATACAAGATTGAGCAATTTTTAAGTTTTTTTTTTTAATAACCTTAATACTGCAGTCTTTGGACTTCACGGATTTTTAGTCTGCTTTGGTGCTCTTAGTAATTGAGTTTCTTTTCCCCACCCTTTAATTTGAGGTGTAAGGTCATAAATGCCTTTCCTGTGGTAGGCATCTTGGTAAGCACAAACAGAAGTGAGGTGAAGTGCTAGACACTGCCATGGGATGCTATACTCACCAACTATTGGTTATGAAAATATTTCGGTACTATTTGCTTTACAGTTTTCAGCAATTGCTCCAATTTCATGTCAGAAATTAAAATTCTTAATTGTTACAGCCCCCAGCATCATTTTATAAAGTGATGGTTTTAAAGAAATTTAATGTCATGGAACTTGCTCATTAAATAATTAAGTAAAGGATGCTCTAAGGATTTTGAGGGAGAGCAATTCTCTTGTCTGCATTTCAGAATTCCTGTGAATAATATTTTCAAGGTAATTTTTAACTGTAGATAGCATTCTGCTGAAAAAAATTTGATTCCCACACTATGTTTAGGGGATTGTATGGTTTGTTTGTATGCTTTAACTAAAAGGAACTGAACGTGAAATTACTATGCTTTGCAACTGTTGATACAGCTTTTCACCCACTTTCTGTTTCCGGAAAAATACTAATATTATTTTAGCGACTAATACTTTGTAGTTCTGAGAATTAATATTGTTTTACTCTTGTCCTGTTGTCATTCAAGAAATACATAGTAAGTGTGTTTATGTCATCTCTGCGTGTTTATTTCAGTGCAATGCGCGTGTTGTTGTCCAAGTTACCACGACCGTGGATTGTCGATGAGAAAAAAGATGACGGTTACACTGCCTTGCATCTGGCAGCTCTCAATAATCATGTGGAAGTGGCTGAACTTTTGGTACATCAGGTAGGACTCTTCTATCAGGAGGATTTCAATGTCACACTTCAGTTAACCATCTGATGTGAAGATAGTTTTTTTTTTTTCTTTATGCCTGTGATCGCAGTGCAGAAGCAATGGAGCAGGGAAGGATACGTGGTGAGCTCTAAAGGTCTGACTTGCCTTTGAGATCATTACAATGCCTTAATGGTGCAGAGGGACTGAAAAATTTTATACCTAGTTTGATTCAACAGATCAACATGCATACAGTGAATAATTAAAGTGTTTAATCACTTCACCTCTCAAATCTCCAAACTAGGAATCATTCGGGGTATATTCAGTGCCCTAATGGACTTGCCTTGCCTGTTCAGTTACTGGGATGATAATTCTTTAATGCTTTGAATATCTCTCAGGGCAATGCTAACCTGGATATCCAGAATGTTAACCAGCAAACTGCTTTGCACCTTGCCGTTGAACGACAGCATACACAAATTGTTAGGGTGAGTATCTTATTTGCAATAAGCCATGTGGTTATTGGTAAATGACTGAAGCTGATTCTAACTCTTAAGACATGGGTATTTCATGAACGTTTAAAAAATAATTTAACAATATATAGCCATAGAATATTTGTATGATTAATTTTAATCAACTCGGAAACCTCCCGGCTTGCACAGAAGGTCAGTCAGCAATATAAATGACGTTTCAGGAATGTTACATTTTTGTACATGCCCATTATGATTTCATTTACGTGGTTGTCAATTCCAGCATCCCTCCTTGTCGAGTGAGGGCAAATGTGTTCAAGACACACTTGTCTGTGTCTTGTGGTTCTGTAGTGGGACCTTCAAATAGAATTTTAGATGCCTCTTGCTGTATGAGTAATCATTCTTGCTCATAGGTTTTGCAAAATGTGCTATGTGAAACACCTTTTTACGTGTTGAACTACTTTTCCGTTTTCCAAGGTGTACTTTCCCTGGTCTTAGCTTGGGAGAGCTATTAGCGATAACAGAAGTACCTCACTGGTGAAAGCAATCCTATTTCTGTTTGTTTGGGGTTTTTTTGCTAGCGTGGTTGCAAAAGTTAATACTTCAATCTAACAAAACTTTGTTACTGGCACAGGAAACAATCTGGCACAGCTTGCCCATTCTGGCCTGGGTGCACTGTCCAGATGGGACCTAGGTGGCTTAGTCTTTGGATTGCTAGCTAGCACGGGCTATTGAGGCTCAGAGAGAGCATTCACTCCTGTAGATGTTCTCTGTAGTGAATACATCAGCCTGACCTTGCTCTGGGTGATCCTGCTCTGGCAGAGGGGTTGGGCTAGATGATCTTCAGAAGTCACTTCCAGCCCTTACCATTCTGTGAATCTGTGCCCTCTGCGTAACTTTTTTCAATTTGTTTTTGTGGAGTGAGAGTCATGTTATATTAAAAACTGTCTGTTATTCAGTCCTGCAGAGAACTGTCCCCCCTTACGCAGACATGTATCTGCAGCTCTGTTTAGGGTTAGTTTGCCATAAGGTTTCTCCATCTCCAAGGGTTGATGAATGTGATCCTATTACAGTGAAACTTGATAACGGCCCTGTATCTGGAACTGCTTGCTACCAAAAGAATGGTTGCCTAGAGTCAGTGTCACTTACATCCTGCGAGCTATTCGGCAGCTGTGTTTGGTGAGCTCTTGCACCCTTCTGCAACTGACACAGTACCTGAGAATCCAGTATTAATGTGGCAGGAGAGCAGGAAGGTAGGCATCTAGAAGAATTAGTGCATGTATTGGACTGAGGTGCTTACATCTGAGGATGTTGAAGTGAATGACCCTGTAGAGTATCCATACTTCGGAGTTGGATTAGCTTTGAGAAGTCCTAAAATAACTCATGCAGCCATGCAAAGAACATGTTGGCTCTGTATTTCAAAACTAAGTCCTATTGGATACCTTCCAGGGCTGTGTTATACCCTCAGGCATCTGTGGAATAGTGGTCAAAGGTAGCAGGGTTTTTTAAAAGCCCTGCTGCCATGACGTAGGGTGATGGTTTGCTGCTTTTTCTGTTCCTTTTTAAATAATGCAAAAGGATTGAATTTCCATGGTAGCCAAGAATTCCAGGTTGCTCTGAACAGAGTTCTTTTATATATTTTCTTCCAGGAGAAAATCATAATCGATAACTAGCTAGTGGCAGACACAAGACAGGAGTACGAAAAAGAAAAATTTGGGCCAGAGTTAAGTCCATTTAGAGAGTGTCAGAAGTTGAAGGGAGACTTTTGCAACTATTAGCTGGTTTTCTTGGTTTCACTTCTTGAAAAAATGGGCGAGGAAAATGATAAGCTGCAGTCAATTACAGGCAAATATTTCTTTGAAAATTAAATTCTGAATTCCTTTTACGCTGTCTTTCTTTTAGTCTTTTCTAGAGTTTGAGATCCTTTGGTTCCGAGGTCATTGAAGCCTATTAGTCAAAAAATATACGCATATCGAAAGAATTGTCCACTTGTTCTGTTTCTGAAATATTGCTGTAATATGTTACATTGTTGGGGTTTTTATAGCCTGTCTTGTCAGAATTAAAGATTTTGGACCGTAGAAGGAATTCTCTAAAATAGCATCTCTTGTAGTGCCTCCTCAGAGCACAGCAAGCATTAGGCTTCTGCTCAAGTGAACTTGGTATTTGGAAGAGATAAATGCTTCTGTTGAGGACTGAGCTCCAGCTATGGAAAACAAATCTAAATAAACTCAAGTGTGAATTTTAGGAAGATAAAAGAATAACCATTTTGGACCTCCTAGAGCATCCTAAACTGTAGTTTCCATGAAATTAGTTTTAAAAGGAATAACCAACTTTGTTTTGTTTTGGTTTTTTGTTTTGTTAGTTTTAAATTGGATTCTCTCTCTTTTCAGCTGTTAGTCCGTGCAGGTGCTAAGCTGGATATTCAGGATAAAGATGGGGATACTCCCCTACATGAAGCCCTGAGACACCACACCCTGTCACAGCTCCGCCAGCTCCAAGATATGCAAGATGTGGGCAAGGTAGATACTGCTTGGGAGCCATCAAAGAACACAGTAAATAAAATGCATTTATTTATTCCTTTTTTTTTTTCTCTATACATTTGTATCTTTATTTGTCTGGTTCTGTACTGTTGCACTGGATTTTGACAATATAAGTTTACATAGACATTCTGCATTAAATTGCAGTGTAGGCAGAAATTTTATTGTTATGTGGTTTCTCACATGTAGCCCTTACCTTTGTTAAAGAAAAATACAGTTATTTAGTTCAAAATAACTACTATGGAAGATAGACAGTAGTCTATCTAACATGTGTGGCTGCTAAAAAACCAAAGTAGTTTTTTAGGAAAGAGAAATAAACAGTATTACAGTACAGAATAAGACTAAAATTATTTTTCGTGATTCAACGTCTTGCATGTCTTTGTAGCTTTAATTGTTCACCTGCTTCTCTATCCTTCTGAAAGTTTATTCTGTTAGAACAAGGCATTCTTAATCTTCCTATGTTTGTTGCTGTGTATCTTTCTGACAGAGTTCATTTCAGAAATTGGGCAGTAGTAGGGAAATAGCCAAAGAAAATCCAAGTAGTCAAGATCAAATTGGGTGTGATCATTCTTTTTACAAAAAGCTGTGTGAACCCCATGTGCAAAGATGAAATTGAAAATTTTGCTGATAGACAAAAGAGAAATAAAATGTGATTTGGATTAAGAAAAATAAACGGAAAAAAATTTACTGTAAATATTAAAGATGCACAAGATAACAGTGGATCAGATTTGCTGAATAGTTAGTTACGAGGGTCATAGCATATTTTTGTAATGTTAATTGTGGGTGATTAAGTTTCTTGCATTTCATTCAAAAACTTGCAGCCCACCAACTTTATTAAAAAGCCTTTATTCAAAACAGTAATTTCGGTGTACAACAAACATTTTACGGCCTGGTTACTTAATCTCACTGAAATATACCAGAATAAGCTTTGAAAACAAGATTTTAGATGTGACCAGCATGTGGAAGAAAATGCTTGTGTCCTTTTAAGTGAGAGGAGGATCACAATTACAGCTCAGTTGTTTCAGTGATCTGAAATGGGCTCTGAAATGTGGCCAAAATACTTCGTGTGCACGTATTTAGTTGTGAAACAAATGAATGGGAGATAATTACTTCTTCTCTAATTCAGCATTTCATAAACAGGTTTCTATGTTGCTGATCTTATTAGTGACATCCACAGTGAAACTGGAGTTGTTGTGAGATTTTTAACGCAAGAAGTGTGGAAGGTTTTTTTTAACACAAGAAGTGTTGGGTTTTTTGTTGCTGCCTTTTTAAATTTTAGTTTTAGGAGATTTTATGGTTCAAAGAATTAAGGTTTTCTTCTAGTTGAGATGTCATTGGTTTAAAAAAAAATAATTATGCTTGTGGTTTATTTCTGTTAAAATACTAATTTTTTTGAAAGGGTGAAAGGGAAGACACCATAGCAAGCACACAAACATCCCTGCGTGATTGTTTCTCGCATCACCTAAAAATGTTCAGATGTTTAAAGAAAAAAATCACAATAAACCTATAGCTCCTATATTAGCTTGATCAAACTATTGAACAGGGTTTTTTGTACTCATTTAGCTGTAGAGAAATTTTTTTTCCTAACTAGCAGATCTGGGAGATTTAAATGATACGGAGAAGATAATGTGTGCTTGGAGAAGAGGTGAAAATTTACTTAATTTCATACGGCAGCAACGTCAGATGTGCCTGAAATGTAACAGATGGAATAAACCCTGGCCAAAATACACCTGAAAACTCTTTAAGATGATCAACTGATCCAACTATCTTGAAAATACTGTTCTGTGGAAAATAGTAAATGAGAACAATACTTGCATCTATCTAGCTTTATTTAAATAAAGGTAACGTAAAAATGCTGTAAACTAGATTTTACCAGTAAACAGTTTTAATAGTAAGCCAACAGTGGCCTAAAATCATTTATACAAAAAAGACAGGATCTAGGCTGCTAAAATATGTGCAGGCATCTGGACTTTTAAAACCAATTACAGGTGATGAATAATAAAGGATTAATAGGATTCATAATTTGATCTGGAAAGCAGTAAGGCTTTCGTTTTATGAATGTGACAACATAAATTGATGAAATCTGGTTTTGTTTTTTTATTAATTCCTTTAAGGATTGGAAAAATTGTCAGATTTCTTTGTGATAGCAAATCTGATATGTAAATCTTTAGTATTTTAATATTTTTGTTTGGCTAAGTTTCAGTTAACTTTGGACTGCTCTCCTGAAGATACCAGCCTGCTGGGCCCTGTCAGGTGCCTCTTTGTAGTATAGTACTTCAACAAATAAAGATTTTTTTAATATTTTTTTTTTCAGTTGTTTATACTGAAAAAGAAACATTTCACTTGCAGAGTTTTAGATGTTTCCCATACTTGGTGAAGTCAGTTGAACAGCAACTTCATTGAAATTCTGTTACTTTTCTCTTTGATCATGATTTAAAATATGGAACAATACTTTTTACTGATATAATGAATTTAGCTCATAAGTGGAATTATATGGAATTAATTCTTTAGCGTTGATTTTTATTAGTCCCTACTGAATGTTAACATTAAGCTGTTGAGATACCTAAAACAATTTTTGTCAGGTGGCTTCAGTTGTTTTTTTCCATAGACTATTTAAAATGCATTTAATGAACAGTCTTGATAATACAAAAAGCCCTAAGCATTTTAGATAGCAATCCAAAATGCGTTTCTATGTCCAAGTGCTATAAGTGGTGAACCCCATTTCTTCAAATAATTTTGAAGTTTCTCGTCCAGCACATTGTGATGATTTTACAGCTGGGAAGAGGACATGTTTTCTGAAGTACAGTCCCTAGCACCACACAAAAAGTCATTTCAGTTGCTTTATTAAAGATGCAGAGTTCCTTGATCTAGGATAGTTTTTATTCTTACTAAATGTATTATTCTCCAGATTCACTTAGTGTATCTTTCAGACTCCTAAATTGATACCGCCACCTAAATTTTAACTTAAAAGAAACTGTAATGGTGTTTACAACTTCAAAGATAGCTCAGCAGTTACAATTACTTAGGTGACGCATCTTCAATGGTGCATCTCAGGGCTTGCACCCCGCAGAGGAGGCTCGCTGCAGCCATCTTAGGCACTAAGACATAATGGGATTTTTTGTGCATGGGGGTACGTTTGTTGTTTTGGGGGTTTTTTGATTCTGTGTGACTGAAATGTTGCATCCCGTGACACTTCTGGTAGTCCTGCGATATTATCCTGGTGTTTTCAAAGCATGCAGCAGCAGATGCGTTTTAGGACTCAAGATTTTCTTGAATAATGTTGATGACTGTTTAGGTGGAGGAAACAGTCCTGGTGTAGGGTATATCCATGCCAAGCGAAGCAAAAGATCTGTGTTCGATTTCCCTTTTGGAGACGCAATAGCTGGTTTCATTCTAAGGAATGAAACTTAGCTGCTCTAAGGAACAGCTTAGAGCCTGTAAGGTGCAAGTGTGGGTGGCAAGAGAACTCTTGTCCCAGAAAGTATGAAAGGACTATAGTAAACTGCTCAGTGTAGGCATACCTTCAAAAAATGTCTCTGCCAGCCTCAGAGCAAATCAGCTTTCACTGGATGCTATGCTACCTTAGCTGGATTACTGACATGGTCCATGGTACCCAGACTGAAGCTAGATAAAATCTCTGCTTCACTTCAGCCAGTGCTGTAATTGAGGTGCAAAAAAACCCAGTCTGAATTTATTAGCAAAAATGTTCCGTGATTTGAACACTACAAAAAACTTTATCTCCATAACTTACAGATTTTCATGGTATGAAGTCTTTCAAGCTGTACTCATCTGATCATAGGGAAGAATGCAGGGTCATGAATATCTGTGAATTCGTGATGTGACCTTCAGATGTTTTACAGCAACTCAGTAAAGCTTACTGGTGTAAGAACTCCTAACTAAAAAAAAAACCCACAACGTACAGACTGAGGTTTAAAAAAAATTGCTTCCCTAGGAAACTGGGTGGCTGTATGATGAGGAGAATCCTGCAGTTGGCAAGGCAGGGTAAGGACTTGGAATACATAACTTCATGCACTGCAGGACATGGACCTAAACCAAGCCTTTTTCTTCACAAGTCACATCTGAGGAATGGCGGAAATAAGTAGAGGGGTTTTGAAAATTGTTTTCTTTGTAGTTCAGACTTAAGACATGCAACCTTTAGGGCTGCAGCCACAGGTATCTGGTATTTTAAACTTATTCCTGTATGCCGTTGTGTTAAAAATAGCACATCTAGTATTTCAATTACAAAATGGTGGTTAATCCGGCCAAAATTACTCTAGGTTTTAGGGGTGATACTTGACACCCAGCCTTTAGACTGCCTGCAGGGAGAGATTGTACAAACTGAAAGTGGTGTAGAAAGATGTACATTGGTCAGTTTGGGCATTTAATTAGTGGGAAAGAGGTGTAGATAAAATCCTTTCTCTGTCGTAGTGTTGAAGGCTTTATAATCCTGGTATTTGGCACCTAAAACTCCTTGAATTGGAGCTGTCCGAGCTGTGCCAAAGCTGTTCTGTTGTTACATAGTGTAGTGTAGTTTGCTGAGGGATTCTTAGTGGTGCCAGCAGTTTTATGTTACATAAAGTCTGCGTTGTACATTTTTAATCTGATCAAGCTTTTAATACAAAAAGATTTTGGGAGCAGGTCCAGAGTGCTTCCGAGTAGGTGAATCCTCACCTTGCTGGGCTGTGATAGTGGGCTTTCTCTCTTCATTTTTCTGGCTGGCCCTGTGAATCACATGTAATAGGTACTCCAATCCAGAAATACAGCGATAGTTGTAAAAGGGCAAAGGAACATTACGTAATTAGGACAGGTAGGGGAGTTTAAATCCTTCCAGGCTGCGAAGGCGATTGAAATAAAAGTCTTTCTTGGGCAGGTGCTTTATTCACTAGGCTAAAAGTAAGTGTGCATTCGTTTCTTTGCCCAGCTATGTTTTCAGTCCAAGCATGGTGGTGGTAGCAGCATTTTGTCTCAACTCAGCAATTTCAGTATACTTCCAAGTGCATTCTGAATATACTCACTGGGACTTTGCCCTTTACAGTGCTTAAATAGAAGGACAGCCACTTCACAAGTGAGTATGAGTGTGCAGGAGATGGAATGCTTCAATAGCTGAACTATTGCTTGCTGAATTTAAATTCCTTAAAGGAAAATTGAGTGTAGCTGACTCAAAATTAAACAGCCATACAATTGTTTTGATTTTAGTTCTAGAGACACTTTCTTGTGTTTACCGATTTATACCTCTGTGTGTATGTGAATATGCTCATGTCAAGTAGTTTTCTTTTCGCCAGACTATTCCTAACTGTTTAGAGAGTCTCTCAAGTTGTTTACATATTTGTTGATTGGTTTTTTTTTCAGTTAATAATGGGCCTTGGCACTCAGGGAGCAGAGAAGAAGAGTGCAGCATCTATTGCCTGCTTCCTGGCAGCCAACGGAGCTGACCTCAGCATTCGAAATAAGAAGGGTCAGTCTCCTCTCGATCTCTGCCCTGATCCTAGTCTTTGCAAAGCGTTGGCTAAATGTCACAAAGAAAAAGTCAGGTTTGTATATTCATAAAATACACAGTTTCCAAATCTCTGTTTTCTATACATGAACTGATGTATTTAAAACATTGCGCCTTTGTTAGGAATAATGTTAAAATATGCAAACATTTTCTTTTTTTCCTGTGGTACATTGAATGCTATTTAGAAATGTATTAGTCTAAACTTGAACAAGTCTTGCAGGATTTTCATATATGTTAATATGGGAGAGAGGAGAATGGGGAAGTGGCGAGGTGGAGATTGGTAGAACTTCAAACCATCCCAGTAAAGGGATGAGGTGGTGGGGAAATTCTTATTTCCTAGAAGGATAACTAGACATTGCAACAGATTGCTCTGGGAGGTTGTATAATTTCTGTTGATGCAAGTTTTGAAGACTGGAATAGTCAAAGCCCAGTATAACCTGGTGTGAATATAGTGTTGATGCTTGCTGCTTGGAGCAGGTGACATTAGTGCCTTTCAACATGAATGATTGTATGATTTTATAAAAAGAGGAGGAGGAGGTAGGTCTGTGTCTCAGAAGCACTACTCTAGCGATTATGTTTTCAGTGAAATGGCATGTTATCAAGTGTGTGCAGTATGAGAAGTTTCAACTTGCTACTTGTTCTAGTTGTTTCCACTGGTGGCGTGTGTGATTCTCGTCCTTAATTCCTGTAGGAAATTGAAAACGTATTTTCAAAATGTCAGGAAGAGAGACTGTTTTTGTTGATGTTGAACTGATGTGTAAGGTGCTTATTTTCTTCGGTGTGTTTGTGTCTGCCCATCTGTCTTGACCTCATCGCTGGCTGTTCTTTCCTGGGCACCTTTGAAGGGCTTGTGAGGGCTGTAGGAATGAGCTGAGCTGGTTGTGTTCAACACGTGCTCCCTCTGCTGGGTGAGCAACAGCACAGGACAAAGATCCCGGGTGAATTCACTGTGCGAGTTTAGGGGTTCTCTTACAAGCCTGCTATTTGCTAAGTCTTGGAAGGATATTAGCGATTAAAGTGTTAAGATGTGCGGTTATAAATCTACAGATTATGTCTCGATTAATAAAATAAGCTCTTAAGATGGGAGGGAAGGGTTTTTTGCATTCATGAGATGCAGTTCTAACTTGTGTGGCCTGTTTCTGTCCAGTGTTGTGTCAGAGATGTGACCTTGACTCTAGCGTCAACTGTATGTTTTGGAAAATGCGTTGCAGATTGCGTTGTGTACGCTGATGCCTGAATGCAGAGGACTATGTAGATAAACAGCCAGTTG
Source organism: Baryphthengus martii (assembly GCA_013396935.1). Classification (NCBI taxonomy): domain Eukaryota; kingdom Metazoa; phylum Chordata; class Aves; order Coraciiformes; family Momotidae; genus Baryphthengus; species Baryphthengus martii. The sequence continues at coordinate 34,138 of VWZK01020179.1, forward strand.
ATGTGCATTTTAAATTAAGGACTTTACAAATAAATTTGACTGCAAGGTTTCTTTGTAGCGGTCAGGTTGGTTCCCGAAGTCCATCTATGATCAACAATGACTCTGAAACCTTAGAAGAATGTATGGTGTGTTCAGACATGAAGAGAGATACTCTGTTTGGCCCGTGTGGACACATTGCCACGTGTTCTCTCTGCTCACCACGGGTGAAAAAATGCCTCATCTGTAAAGAACAAGTTCAGTCTAGGACAAAGGTAAAAGTTTTCAACGTTTGTTGTTTTTCTTTCTAGTTTTAATGGAAGGGGGGAGGGAAGGTCAAGGAGAAGTATAGCAGTGTTTTGCCTTAGAGATACCTCGCTGGATGGAATTAATTTTGCAACATCTTTATTGTTCAGGTCCTCGGAGTTCCTAATACAGTCACCTGAGTGTGCTTTATTTAAATAGATTTTTTTTTTTTATTTCCTCCATGGTATTTTTTCCCATGTTGACAAAAATTACTGCTTTTCCTGGACTATTATTTCCTTCAGTAATAATTCAACTCTTCTGAGTTCTTTTATTCCTTAGGGCTGCTTGCAAAGATGATTTGCCTGTAAACTGAGTTAGTTAATATGCACATGGTTTTGAAGTTAATTGCTCTTAGATTTCACCTTCTCTTTCTTTTGGAATCACAAATGTCGTTACGCTGTCTTTCTCCTTCAGAGTATCAACCAGTTGTTCTACTTTGAGGACCTGATCCCTTCAAGGTCCACATGTTTCTCAAATGGCTGCTTCCAAGTATTTGAGACTATATGGATACATCCTCGTTGCTTTTCTCATTGAGCATTCTTTTATTCTCCATAATCACCGAGTTTTGTCATTCTCTTACTTTTTTGCTGTTTGCTTTTTTAATAAAATTTTTAAAAATTTCATATTCCCCACACAGGTTTTCTGATCTGTAGAAAACACACTCTATTCTTTTTATCTTTTTCCAAACACATTTGACTAGTCCACTTCTGCAGTATGCTTGCTTTTGTTTTTTTTTCCTCTACCTCAGAGTAAGTACAGGAATTGTAAATATGAATTTGTACTGGTTTTACTATTCACACTTTTACTACTTGTACCATTCACTGTTTTGCAATGCATATTCTCAAAGACCAGATGTTCATATAGTGTGAGCTCCTTTTCTCTAGACTGTCTTTATAGTCAATGAAAAGGTTCTGCTGCTGGGTGATTCAGAGCAGCAAATAAGTCTTCTGCTTCCACTCATCCATTTAAAGAAGGTAATCTATGGAAATCAGCTTTCCCAGGTGAAAGCTAACCTTTGGGGATAACCTTCCTCTCATTTCTTTTGCTAAGTTAGATTGAGAGAATGGAGTATCTGTTCAATACTTCTCTTATACACTTCTATATAAAAATATAACAGTAATATCTACAAAGCTAAGAAATGACTGAACTTGGACAACACTTCCATGGACTTGAAGAGGTGGTTCAGGCCAGTATGAATGGAGTGGTACGTGCTGTCTGTGGTCACACTATATATACAGTTCATCGCTGTAACAGTGTCCTTCTCTGGAGACTTTTAAAACCTGCCTGGACACATTCCTGTGTATCCTACCCTAGATGAACCTGCTTTGATGGAGGGGTTGGACTAGGTGATCTCCAGAGGTGCCTTCCAACCCCTACCATTCTGTGATTCTGTGATCACATTAAAGGACTTGAGAATCCCTGACCCAGAACATTAAAACAGAGCACTATAAAAGTTCCATATAAGTGAATTTCATAGAATCATAGGATGGTTTAGGTTGGAAAGGACATCTGAAGGTCATCTAGTCCAACCCACAGTGAGCAGGGACATCTTCAACTAGAGCGGGTTGTTCAGACCCCCATCCAACCTGACCTTGAATGTTTCCAGGGATGAGGCATCTACCATCTCTCTAGACAATCTGTTCCAGTGTTTCAACACCCTCATGGTAATTTTTCCCCCCCCTTATACCTAGTCTAAATTTACCCTCTTTTAGTTAAAATCATTGCCCCTTTTCTTGTTACAACAGGCCCCTGCTAAAAAGACTGTCCCCATCTTTTTTATAGGCCCCCTTTTAGTACTGAAAGGCTGCAGTAAGGTCTTCCCAAAGCCTTCTCTTGTCCAGGCTGAACAACTCCAATTTGAGTATGTATGGTGGAACAAAGATGGAGAAAAGAATAAAGAAAAAAATACATATACTATTTAGCTGCTGCTCTGTGCCTATCAGTGTACTAAACATATAAATATTGCCAGCAAATATCTGTTCTTACAAGTCAGTGTGATAACTTATTTAAGTTGCATTTCAAGGTGCTAAATTAGTTAAAATCACACTAGGTGGAGCTTTTTAAAGTCCACATGCCTTGCCAAGAGAGTGTAAAAGCAAGCTGATGTAGGGAGCACAAGATAAACTTTCCTCATATATATATGTTTGTTGTTCTTTACAGATTGAAGAATGTGTTGTATGTTCAGACAAAAAGGCAGCAGTGCTTTTCCAGCCTTGTGGTCATATGTGTGCCTGTGAGAGTAAGTGAACTTGATGGAAGTTCCTTTTGAGGTAGTCTTGAAACAGAATGTTTTTAATCATATTGCTAAAAACTCATTAGTAATATGACTTCAGGTCCAATTTACTTGACAGTCTGGTGTGATGGTCAGAATTTTGACGTTATTTTGACGTGCAGGTAATGAAATAATTGGGAGGACATACTGGCCATTTGAAAAAATTCAGAAAGCTCTTTGGTCAGAATTTTTAAATTGTGAATAGGCTTGATCAGATTATAGAAGCCTGCTGTATGTTGTTAAAACTTCTGAAGTAATTAGAATTAATTTTATTGTGTTGTTGCAGCTTTTTGGGGGTGTTGACGTGTGCAAGTGGTGTTTTAAAAGAATAGTGTACAGAATTATTTAATGTGCTTCATTACTAGTCTACAGATTTGCACAGGGGCTATATTTTTTTCCCTAAAAGGCATATCATATATCTTTGCAAAGAACACATTATGATTCACTCTGATTTATCTCATGTAGCAAAAAAACACATAGGGGGATCTCCAGAATTTTTTTGGTTTGGGACATATGTGGATGAGAATGTAGTCATCACCTTGTCACCAGACATTTCAGGGCTTTGTAGAAGGATCTTTTTCCTAGAGAAGAGCAGTCCTTGTTGCAGAGGATCTATGTAAGAGGGAAGGTAATCACATCACCAAGTCCAAGCTGTAACAAGAACAGCAAGAGGTTTAACAGATGTAGATTGTTTCTTTCCAGATTATTTTCTGAACATCTTATTTCAAGCAGGATATGAGAGAATCTTTGAATTTGTATAGTTTGTAGGACCCACTGTATTGATTCACAATAATCTTCAGCATTTTTGAGACATAATCATTTGCCGTTTGTAGAAGAATTACAACCTACTTTCTAGGATTATATCAAAAGATATAGATTTACTCTTTTAAGGGTAAAGTGCCATACCTGTTTGCCCCTGGAGCATTTGGACAGGGAGTGAGGTCTTTCATTCTGAATGAAAAAACAGGTAGTCAGGACATTTTTGGAAGTTCTCATCTCAAATGTGCGTGATTTTTACTGTTTTAACTTCTGTAATTCTCGTGGAATATATCCATTTGGAGAAAGAGGGACCTGCTTGAAATACCTTAAAAGAAGATAAACAGAATAGGTTTACATTGAATCCCCAAAAAGGTATTATTTATAGGTGTGATTTGCAGAAAGTGATATGAAGATGAACAGTAGTTATTTGCATTATAAGCATCTATTTTGACATTTCTTCATAGTTACTGTGAATAAACAAGCTCATGGATGGGAGAGAGTAAAAATAAAATAGCTGGATTCAGAGCTGATTTCTCTATTCTCTCAGATTGTGCAAGTTTGATGAAGAAATGTGTACAGTGTCGGGCAGTGGTTGAGCGAAGAGTGCCTTTCATAATGTGCTGCGGAGGGAAAGGTACAGAAGATACCACTGATGATATTTGTGAGTCACTCCAATACCCATACTCTTTCACGTTCCCCCAGCAATTTCTTATTCTCATTCTTTTAAATAACCTTAATCTTTCCTCTCCTTTTAAAATAAAAGTTTAATAAAAACAGGGTTAAGCCATGTATCCATTTGCTGCTCACACCACTTTCTACATTGGTAGCGGCAGATGTGATGGTGACACCGGTCATTACACTAAAGGAGTGTTTTCAGCATTTGGAGTAGAAGCTGAAACATGTATGACTTCTTGGTCACTTGTCCATGTCCAGTGAAGCAAAAGGTGTCTGTAACTGGGCAAATAATTTTTGATTTGTCTGTTTCCAGAACTTTCTGACTGATAAAAGAATGGTAAATATTTTGCTTCTAGGTGCAAACATGACAGATTGTTCAGTTTTACATTTACTGCTTTGACTAGTTTTTAAACTTCTTGTGATTTCTCTGAATAATTTCTATGAATTATTTGTTTGTATTCGGGGCGGGGGGAGGTATGCATTGTTTGAACTGAGTTTATGTGAATTAGAATGTTAGATCATTCTTGTTATACTGCTCTGAAATAGATAAATGTAAGAATAATCCTTAGAATCAGATTCTTAGTACTCACACTGGAAATTTAAAATACTTCTCAATTTTTGTTTCTTATGGTAACATTACTTCCCAGATCAGTCAGATACAGGAATATTAATCTGACCTTGTTCAGGTTTTGTACAAACTACTTCAAGAAGCTTGTGAAGTCTTAAAAATTTGCACAGTTGGCTGTGTAAGTTGAAAGGATTTGGCTTTATATTTTACACATGAAAAAAATTTATTGCAGGAACTTCACTGGTAAATAAGAACTCTGAGAACATTAAAGGGCTCCAGGCATCTTGAGCACCATTATTGAGAAAGTATTTGTCAAAGAAGTGTTTCCTCTAAACTCAAAGAAGTTCTTTATGATTTGAATCACAGTGATGTCGTAGTGAATTTAATTAGATTATCAAATATGTTTCATTATTTCAGATAATTGAAAACTTGTAGTCAGTATACTGGAAGGAATTATTCCTGTTTCATTAGATTGATGCATAGTCACATATCTTTATTTTCTCTAAATTAACAGCAGGTGGAAACATTCCGGTTTTGCAGAAAGACAAAGACAACACCAATGTCAATGCAGATGTACAGAAGCTGCAGCAACAGTTACAAGACATCAAGGAACAGGTAAAAGTGCGGGATAAAAATTGTATGGACCACTCAAAAAAGCCAATACATCTTCTGTTATTTAAAACAAAATGACATGTCGAAGTGCTTCAGTTCTTAAATTTTAGTTAACCAGTATTTTTTTTTGTGTAAATGTGGCTTGTGTGTCATCATCTTTGTACAGGTTAAAAAAAAAAAAAAGCTGAAATCTAGTGGCCATGGTTGATAATCCATCTGTTAGAGTATCTGTGTTGATGTGACTAAAACAGAATGCTCTGCTCAGTCATTATGTTCTCTACCTGTTTAGCCGACTGAGGCTATGCGTACGGCAGAAAGTGTTTTCAGAGAACGGGAGTAAGAGTAGGTATTCTTCACTATTCTGTATCTGCCTAAATCTTCACTTGTCTGTGCGTGATCTGCCTTTGAACAATGGCTGGCAGTTACCTCTCACATGAAGGCTATAGTTTGTATTTCTCAAAAAATTGTATGGTGGCAAAATTAAAACCTTTGAAACTACTGTATCTGTACTTTCAGTATTTGGAATTTAAATGATAAGGTTTTGTCTTTTGTAATTATGTGTTTACAGGAGGAGATTTGTACAAATTGACTATGTATTGATTATTCACTGGTCTACAATGAATAATTTAGAAACATAATGAAAACAAAATGAATGTTTCGGATAACTGACAGTTACCTATTTAAATTTGACACCTCAGTGGCTTATCTGTGAAGAGTTGTTCCTATCATGTGGAGGCTTGGGCAGTAATAGAAATTTGAACGTCCAATTCAAACCAGATTCTTTTGTATTTTTGGTCAGTAAAAGAAGACGCAGATTAAAAAAATGTCCTTTGAAAAATGAATGTCTGTCTTGGCAATAACATCTGGATCTGGAATTTCTAGATGCCTCTGATGTTTTTCATCTCTACTGTTTAGCTTCTGTTTCACTTTTTGACATAGGCAGAAAAGAATAAGATTACTGCTTTGGCATTTAAAGTTACACGTGCAAAACGCACAGGTGATTGCAAGTGATCTATTTTCTTCAAGTGTCTTTTCTAGTTACTTTATTTTAGGAGTTTATAAAACAGTGGAGTTCTATTTGGATATGCTAATACTCTTATCTATAGGGAAGAAAAACTGCTTTGTTACTTTTTTTTTTTCTTGAATAGATGTGATTTCAGTTTTCCTTAGGTGCTCTTTTATTCATGACAATTTTGTCTGACCTTTGGGATTTGCTAGCCAGAAGCTTTCTAGTATCAGAGAGTTATGCTGTATTAGGGGAAGAGAACAATTACTTTATACATGTCATTTTCTACTTGCATTTTCTGGTTTTCATGTTTGCAGGGGCAAGAAAGAGCTAATACCAGAATGCTTTGAGAATTTAACTGCACTCTTTTGCTTTGAAATGCCCTTTTCATTTATTTTAAAGTAGCATAAAACTGGAGATTGTTCGGTGCCTCTGACTAGAAAGAGGTGCTTCTGATTATTCTTGTGTGCATCTTGACTTGAGACTCATGTTTTCCTTAACGTCCTTTCTACTTAGTTCTGTGACAGGACAAGTTTTGTATCACACTTTTGAGTAGCAAGTTGGATTTCACTAATCATTTCATCTTTTAAATTTGTGCTTGAAATGTTATACAGCATCCCACTATAATTGTGTAATTTTTTGGATTTGTGCTTTAACAGTTCAGTCTTCATGTTACATTGATATTTTTGTACTCAAAATTAATTTGTTCTCTTTCAGCAGGTATAATCCTATGTTTCAACTCATGCCTTCAATGATAATCTAATATATTAGTGCAGCAAGCTTTTAAAACCATTTCTGGTGACAAGCAGAAGTGATGTTGATGTCAGCAAAATCTCCCACATCTGATGACCACACTATTCTTCAGGGATTCCCTGAATGTGAACCTTTTTGACTGTAATTGCAGTACCTTCACTCATTTCATGCATAATCACCATCATCTGTCAAATATCTTATCTATGTTCCTTCACCATCCTTAACATCACTTTCTTTCTCTTTAAAAATAAATTTATTTTGTCACTGTGCACCTGTATATTGTTGGAAAAAATTATTTTAGTAATGAGGAATTGATATTTCCAGCAGTTTAAATCACGTTGTTAGTGGTAAAAATTTTAATTGTAAAGCCAGTTATACTTGAAGATATAATGAGCACTTTGAATTTCAGACTGCTTTTATTTATCCAAAGACACAATTCTCACATAGAACAGATAGAGTGCATTTTTATACAATTAGTTTTGGTTTTTTTTTAAAGATAAAAGTCAAATGTTTCATGCAGGTCAAAAAAAGTAGAGTGTGATTTCATGCGGTTAATTTTCTAACAAATTAATAGTACAATAGAAACAACTACTGCTTATTTTCTGCTGTTGTGGCACAAAATGGGTATAAGGCATGCCGTGAACTTTATTCCACTGTAAAAGTGCATACAAACTGGTGGTTAAGCAGTGAATGTTTTTTGAATGTTGGCTAAAACTGTCACTTGGGCTTGTATCCCACTGGGAAACTGTTGAACTAATCAAGAAAATCCTTGTCAGAATGGAATCGCATAGCAAACAGGAAGGCTTTTTTCTTCCTGCCAGCTGGATTCTCCTACTGTGTGAAGTAACTGAAAAGAGCATCATATTAAGAAATGAAACAGATTAACCTATTTTTTTCTTTACATTTGTACTAAGCAGGGGATATTAGGCAATTTGGTAGTACTGCATGCAGTTGCGGAAGAGACCTATAAAATGAAAATGTTAGGATTTCTCTGCTTCATTGAATAAAGTAATCAAAAGTAATGGTGTTGGAATGGTTTTAATTTTTTATTATTTCTGAGTCCCTTGAGGGGTATTGTCATTTTCAAATGATGGTGGGCATTTGGAGAGAATGAGACCCTTGTAACTTCAGTAATTTCAGCATATTTATGCACAGATGCAAGTAATTAAGCTAAAAAAATATAATAAAGGCTACAAGATTTTTCTCCAAAGATATGATTTGAGTTTACTGTATCAGTCTTTTGTCACATCATGTCAGGTTATAGGCACTTGTCACAGAATAGCGATATATTCATTAGAAACCCTTGTTTCATTGATATTTGAAGACTATAGGTTAGTGGAGGAAGAAAGTTTTAATTGTTGCATTGGGATGTGAAGGTGGCAGCTTGATGTAAATGGAAAAATGAGCAGGACTGGCTGAGAGACAGTAAGCACTTGGCACTTGGTCAGGTTCCATGCCAATTTAAACTCTATTAGAGAGTTTAAATTGAGGGTGATGTTTTTTTGATATTTAATTTTTTTTTTGATCTTGAACTAAGCCTTTTACCCTATTGAATAAACCTTACTATGGATTCTTTCTCTCGAGATGAACGCACTAAAGAAAACTCCCAGTGACGAGTATGAAAACAAGTCACAGGTGCAAGGTGGTGATAAAATGAATTTGCATTTGAAATAAGAACCCTTTCAGTATTTCATATTATAAGATCAACATTTGTAAGTGTTACATATGAGTGTCTCAGATCTGAGGACATCTTAGATTTGATTTGTCAGACTGTAGAATAGTCTTAACAATTATCACCTGTTCAGTTCACTGTTCATTTACTAACCTTTGATAAACTGTGATAAATTGAATCCTAATATGGCTGCAGTATGTTCATGGTGAAGGAACATGCCTTACCAAAACTTCAATGACTGCACATGACAAAAGGTGAAGGACATTGTTCCTTAGTGGCTTGCTACAAAATGAACTTTGCTGTTGAAAAACTTTAGGAGATCTTTTTTAGGCATTGGCTGTCACTTTAATGTTCAGCCATTAAAACTGATTTTAAAAGTTTGCTGTGCTGCCGTTATGACTGAAGGTCACAGATTTATTAAATTGTTCTCCGTTTGAAACTTGAGGTGTTCTTTTGGTTGAAAATCTAGATAACTTCTATGAACAAAGGCTGGAATTACCAGTATTGAATCTTGGTCATGTATCATTTTTATTACTTCTGCATGTGTTCAGTGCTTGGGATTTAAAGATAAGTGTATGAATGGCTAGGTAGCCTGAGGAGAAATTGGTAAATCATTATCCAAGCCTTGCACACATAAAGCTGTTTGCAGTGCTTATTCCCAGGAAGATTACATGACATAAAGGTGAATGTTGCTGAAGAATGTCTTTAATGTTGCAAACTTGGTTAATGATACTGAAAATGTGATATCAACCTACTACTGAATTGTCTTGCTTAAAGGGATAATATTTGGAAAAAAGCTACATAGCTTTTGTGTCATGATGAGGCAGAAAAAGCCTAAATATTTTAAGACCATGTGAAATAAAAATGTGATTTTAAGAAAAAAAGAAAAATTTTGTTTTCGGGTTAGTGGCTGGGTTACGTTATGGCAACGATCTGTCATGCTTAAGATGGCACATTTATTGTTAAATTTCAATAGTGTGTATATTGTGTATTTGATACTGTATCTCTACTGCCACTGACTATGTAATCTGTCAAAATCTTTTACAGACCATGTGTCCTGTCTGTTTGGACCGTCTGAAGAATATGATCTTTCTCTGTGGCCATGGAACATGTCAACTCTGTGGAGACCGAATGAGTGAATGCCCTATATGCCGCAAGGCAATTGAACGAAGGATTCTTTTGTATTAATTAGTGGAACCAGTGTCTTTTATTAGCTTTGAAATAGTGAGGACATTTTGATGATTTAAATCTCCGTAAGTTTGAAAGGCAGTAAGGGGTTCTAATGACAACATTTCTAATATTGTAGCACAGGTTCATTGCATGGTAATTGTTTAAAGACTGAACACAACAAATAAGAGAACAGTATTTGAACAGTCAGCTTTTAGCTTTACTCTTAAACATCTAAGCCTGAAGCTAATTTAAAGCAGTCTTTTTTTTGCATTTTCTTTCTTTTTCCCCTTAAAGTTTAAAGGAACAATCTTATTTTGGTTTTGTTCATGTTTTTTTTAATGTATGTATCAGGTGTCAAGTGATGTAAGGGTTTGGGGTTGTTTTTTTATATTGTCAGTTAATATCAAATACAAATATTTAGGGGTTTTTTTGGTTTATGCTTTTCTGGAGAATGTTGAAATTTCCTGTGACAGTTATGATTTACCATAATTTGTGTATTGAAATATACAATAATGCAAAATCAATACTAAATGTCTACACAGTAGTAATAAATATGCTACTCCCATAAGATCAGACCTCAAAATACAGTGTTAAGATAATGCTAATTTTGTCATGCCCTTTTTTTTGCTGAGGATGGATTGAGAAGGAAACAGTAAAAAGAAAAATTAATTTAGAAGCATTATGTTCCCAAAACTGCACCTTAGTCTCACAGGTTCAAACTAACTTCAATGATGAACTTCTTAATTCTGCTAGACATAATTTTATATGGATTTGCTTTTAACTTGACTGGAAAGGAAAATATTTGAGCCCTGGGTCTGTTACCCACTTCATCTGAATGAATTTCATCAGTTGTAGAGGAACGTACGTAGATATGTAGGGCCATTTGTGAGTTAGTGAAAACTGTAGGTTTTGCAAGATTTCATCTCTTAAACTAGTTTTATTGTCTCTGGGCAAACAGTGTCAACAGCAAAAGAGAAGATTCAGTATTGCTTATTCATCTAAGTTGAGCGTTAACACCAGAACTTAGCTGTGAACATCACTGGCTAAAACTCCGAATGAAAATACTGCTGACAGAGCAGTGAATTTTGAGCCATGCCTAGGTGAGTTGAAGGAGTTGGCTGAAGGAGTTAGCTGTCGCTGATTGGGCAAAGAGGTGTTCCAAAAATGCTGCTGTCAGGAACTGCAAACTATTAACATTTTGATAACAAGTACATCCTTCCATCCTTGTGGATGGAAGCAAGTATGCTGATTTAAGGATCTCTTGTAGGGAAAAGAAATGTGTGCTTACTCCTAAGTGATTCGGCTGAGCGAGTGCATAGTGCGCTTTGCCATTGTGCGGACTTTATTTGGATGTGCACTTGCAGAACAAGAAAGAAATCCATGCTGGAGTCATTTTAGGTACATTACATGCAGTTGGGATTCATTTCTCCTGTAATTCTCATTGTGTATGTCAAAAACGTGAAAAAGTGATAGTTCAGGAGAAGATCAAGTAAGTTTGGACTTGATGATCTTAAAGATCTTTTCAAAACGAAACAATTCTGTGACTCTAAGGATAGAGGCATAAAATTACGATCTCTTCAAATCAATCTCAGTCTTTTGAAGCTTACATTGATATGTCTGAATTGTCCAAATAGTTTTTAAAAGTCTCAGAAGAGTATTAAACTAAATAGAGTTTTCCAGGAAACAACTATAGTGATATATCAGAAAGATGTACGTAGAGTAGCAAAGTGATGTAATACACAGCCTTTCTATAGCCATCTTTAATCCTGATCCGGAATTGAAAATGTTCATCATTCTTTTCAGTAATTTTTTATTGGACACAATCTCAATCCAGAGTCAATATAGTAGTCTGTTTTATTTTGTCATACTAGTAGTTACATGTTCTCAGGCAATCTATGTATCTGTCTTCTTGGCCAAATGAAATAGCCCCCGTTTTCTTGTTGTTTCTTAGAATAAGGAGCAAGATGTTCCTGTCAAGGAACATTGAGAAGTTTTTGACCTAAGGAAAGCTTTCTTTTTTTTTTTCAGTTCAGCATTTCACTTTTTCCAACTCTGAGTGTGCCTGGCCAATATGCATGTCACTAAGTCTACTGTTTTTTTTTTCAATATGTTTCACAGCCGAACTCTGTATAGTAGGCTTCAGTTTCCTGTCACTATTCCTTTTAAAAATTTTATAATAGAATGCGTCATTTTACAATCTAGTCACGAGTTTTAGCCTTTAATGCATCAGACCTGTACCTTGTTCTTCCGCTGGCTCTGGTAGGCATTTTGAATATTGTGTCCTGTTTATGCTTCAAGAGGACCTCTATAAACTTCTATTAGTGCCAAAGGCAGGGTGGATTTCTTCTTGATAATGCAACTTGAAACTGAAACCTCATTGTAGCAGTTGGCATTTTCCTGATATTTTTTTTTCACCAGAACAAGCCAGAATTACTTGAAAGTATTCCAACTTAGCATCAGTTGAATAATTCAGCTGAGTGAGAACTAAATCTAAAGCATCTAGGCTGGAAAAGTGGAGTGGAATGTTAAATACTCCTTGTCTGCAGGAGGCACATACTGTGGCATAAATCAATAAGTATTTTTCAACAGAGAAGCTCTAAGTTACTTTATAACAATCTTAATATTTGGATGCTGTCACAGTCCTGTGGAAACAGAGACAATGACAGAAGATACCGCTATAGGAGCAAGCTGCAGTAGTTTTCTGTACTGCTGTCACACCGTACCGCAGTCACACCAGATACATGTGACTATACCAGTTTGTGATTGGACTCATTCTGCTATGTTGCATGCCAGTTGAAATTAAAGCTTGTCACCTTGATGGTGTTATGGTGCCACAAGAAACAGCTGAATTGAATAAACTAGATAAGCTAACCAACATGCTTCTATTAGTATAGGGTTCTTATTGACAAGTGAAGGAGCTGTATCTTGTATTGGAAAGACTAGAGCGTCTTTTGAAAACTTAATAAGGAAAATGAAAGAGATGTAGATTCACACACTATATTTGAATTATGATGTAGAAAGTGAACTAGTGTTGTTAAGGAAGCCAGTAAGTTCGTTCACTCAGTTTAGTCTGGTATTGTCTGTGCAGTGTGCGCAGAGTGGAAATGTTTAATTGGGTAACACTTAAGTAGTCGAAAGATGAAAAACAGAAGCTTGGTTGGAAGCCATAGGGAGTCAAAAAAGTAGGAGAATTAAGCATGTCTTTATGTCTCTGCCTTCAGTAAAAGATGAAGTATAAATCTCATTATTATTTTGGTCACCATTATTAGGGAGCAAGATGAAAATGAAAGAAAAAACGAGTAAGTAATTTAATAAACTGTAAAATCTTAAAATGTAAGAGTTGCAAGCTTTGTTTCTTATGAATATCCCCGAGTATTTAATAGCGGTTTTGAAATGAAAGTGAATGAAATATCTCAGTTTGTTTCTTTAATGCTTTCATTTTTTCCCGTTTACTAAAATACATAAATGATCACATCAGTACACAATGATTTAAAGTATAAAGACAACCTGGGACTTTAATAGAATATACTGAGTAGCTGTAGCTTTTTAACTTGTGTATGTTTGACTTTTCCCCCCAAACCTCCTGTGTATCTCTTACTATGTATACCCCAGGCTCCTATGGCACTTGTCAAAGAACTATGACTACCTGCTTTCTATTTGTTGAAATGCTGTGTACTGCCTGTTGGGTTTTGGAGGAATTGCTTTTAGCTGAAGTGGATACTGAAAGTTACACTAGCAAGAGAATAAACAAGTTACTTTTTAAATGTGAAAGTTTGATTAGGATGTGTTGTTCTTAACTTGGACTGGGTGAGGAGGTAGCAGACTTGCACAAGTACTTGTGCCTTGTTAGCATAGTCTAAAAATCAGTACTTTAGCTTCTTTTAAAGACATGAAATGGTCTTTTTAAAACAATCCAATTTAAGTCTGTATTATGTAGATATTTTTTAGAGTTTAAGATTTATGTATGCCTAATTATTTTTTCAGTATTAATTGCAATTTGTGTAAAAATTGTTCGAAGAAGCTGCCTTGAGCTAGTGATCCATGCTTCCTCTACAAAATGAAATGTCAGAAACTTCATTTTACTTTTCCAGTAGCAGCTGGTGAACCGAAGAGCCTGTCCTGTTCTTTGTGCTCCATGGGTCAAGTTTTCACTTTAAAAAAACTCAGCAACACTACACCCTAACATTTAGCAGTGCTACCTCCTTTCTGTCAAAGTACTGAAATCCTTCTCTAGTTGTTCTTCATCTTTGGGAAGGGATGGGGAATACATCAGGTTTGGTTTGCTTCATCAGTTTTAATGTCTGAATACATTGCAAAGGTGTTTTTTACGGACTGTGTAAATCAAGAAGTGTGTGATTTGCCACAATGCATATTGTGTGTATCATTCTTGTGTAAGTTGCTGGAATTCATACTGTTATCTTCTTAGGCATTTCATAACTTGTTTGTGTTGGCAAAGAAAAACTCTTTATCTGCAGAAGTTCTAGTATGTGCCATTTTTATAGCTAAGCCTGTGGTAAAAAGGAAAATCGTGACTCAGGGCTTTTTAACAATGTGAATATATTCACAGCACATCTTGGAGAATATTAGAGATTTAATGACTGTATGGTGCCTTTATAGAACTTTTGAGTGGGCAACAGCCATAGAGTCCTGACAGAATGCAGATAGCTTTTGAATCCACGTTATGAGTTGGTGTTACAGTAATTGTAGTACCCCTGCCATGCGTTTATAAATTTGTATATACTTTCTGTAAAGGAAAATTGGCAAATGTAGGTATTAAGCTTTCTGAAAGTTGTTTAGTTGTTGCACCACTCATGGGGATCCGAAAGGCATAGTATACAGATTTACAGAAGCGGTATTTGTGGCAAAGGCAGAGGCTGAAATGTTCTTTATGTGACATTTTTAGTGTGAGGGGAGGGGTCATTGTATAAAAAAACATGTAAAAATACCTGCTTTACTCTGGCCCACTAAGTCTTTTATAGGAGAGAGAGAAATAATCAGCAACAGATCTGTATGTTTGCATGCCGTTTCAGAGTTAACAAAAATCCAAGTCTCATTTTGAGCTTCTAGGAAATACTTTCTTTGTCCCAAGCTTAGTGTCTTTATGAATGCAAACTCTTCCTATTAGAAAACAGGTTTTACTGAACTCCAGGAACATTTTTGCTTTTATTGAAACCAACTTTGTATTTTCAGTAAATTGCAAACATTGACATGATTGTTTATTGGAGAAATTTAAGGTTGTCTATGTGAATGTAGTGGATTTCTGTATGCAGGTAGCATTATGTAATTGCTTTCATTAAAACTCCTCAGCAAGGTTTAAGCTTTTCAAAGGAAATGCTAATGTTCTGTATGATTAATAAACCTTATTCTAGAAGATCTATACTGACTTTTTCAAAAGCTTTGATTTAGAACTGTAGTTGGACTGAATTAATACTGATTTTTGGGCACACATCGTTGGGAAGGGAGTGGGGGCTCATTTGACTTCCTCCTTCTTTGTTGGAATTAGGACATTTTATACCTGAACGGATACTTGCTAACTCTTTTAGTTGTTGACATGTAATGTTAAAAAGCATACCAGACTTTATTGAGAAAGTTTGCAATCCAAATTTAAAAAAAATCGTTTTTTTTATAATGTATCCCTGTAGAGTGAGTTTGTAGCAATATCAGAAATGCTATGTGTCTTTGAATCTCCCAGATACTCAAATATTGTTTAAGCAGCACAGTGGAAGTATGAAGAGTGGATTATGTTATAACAACAAAAAGGTTGGTTTATTCTTTTTTTTTTTTTTTTTTTTATCTATTGCATATGTGCAAGTTTTTCTCTAAATCTGCAGTTCTTACTGCTGATTAGAGCTGCTGTTAATGTTCAATTCTGGGTTTACTTACAATTGAATGGCCTTTACGAATCTGGCTATGTGAATGTGATCATTTAAAAATCTCCTACCAGATATAGTAACTTTCATATAATGAGACAACAATTGCTGCATCATAGTTTATACTTTCAGGATTCAATTTAATGGATACATTCATTGTATATATACGTAATGAAAGGCAGTAAAACCAACTAGATTTAATGGCTTAGTATTTTAATTTCTCATAGTGTACAGATGAAAAATTAATTGACAGAATAAGAATTTTATTAGACACAGAGTTTCTTTTCATTTTTCAAGATTTCTTTAATTTTGGTTTATATGACAGATCTTTATGAAAACAATATTTACAGATACCTTTTTAAACTTTTTATTTTAAAACGATGCAGATTGTCAAAATACATTTTAAATAGCCCCTTGTTTTTTTTTTTCCTTTGGGACTTAAGAGCTGTTCACGTACTTTTCCATGCCTGTTCCTTGTAAGTGATGGGAACAGCATGGGCCTGGGTTTAAGACTTGGTCTGTGTGGTTCCTAGGGTTTCAGCCCCTGGTCTTGGTCACAGTGAAAGCTGCTGGTTTTGGTGATGTTCAATACGGATGTTTGTAGATTTTGAGAAGGCTGCTTCATACTGTAAAATATAATTAATGTGATACTTTCTAATATAGTTAATCTCTGTATGATACGCTTTGCTGTTCTAATTCCAGCTGTATCGAGTATACAGCCATACGTTTTCAACAGGGATGACGAAACTTCATACGCATTGCCTTTGGATTTGACATGTAATTAAATGCAGAGGGTGGTTCTTCATGGGTGTTTTATGGAAAAAAAATTAGCAACAGTATTTGAATAAGAAATGTTAGCCTGCCTTTTCAGACTTGGTTTTCCATAGTGTGTAAAAGTAATTTTACTCAACAGCAGCGTCATTGAAGATTTCATTCTTTTGCTTTGTGTAGTCCTGTTCAAGTCAACAAATTAGCATGCATTGGAATGCTTTTACTTTAAAGAACGAAGTCTGTCAATGGTTCTTGATACTTATGAAAACATTTTGGCTGAAAAATACTTTAGGGCTTTAAATACCTTGTTCCTTTTGCAGTGTTGAGAGTAGTATGTCCAGGCTCTCAGGACATAATAAGGTGTTTATTTTAAAAAAGTAGACTGTGGAGAGGGATGGATTGAAATAGTTTAAATTACTTCAGAAATAAAGAACTGTGCTAGCTGGTAATGTATACGTTTTATTCTGTAAAAATGGAAGACTTTAAGGTATAGGAAATTTAGTGCAAAGTCTATTTCTTACAGTGAAGATTTGCTGACGCTTACTTGGCTGCCCTAAAGAAGTTAATAAAAAACTTAGTTTCTAAAAAATTACCTAAAATCAGGAAAACGTGCTTGTGAGACTCCTGACTCCTTGCAGCACTGTAACGCCATTTCGCTGAATTGCCCTTAAAAATAAATCTAAGTGGTAGGTAAGTAGACAAACTTAGATCTGAGTTACTTGCCCAGTCGGGCTTGTGCATCCTAAACTGTGTTTCTTCCACAAGGGGTCAGTAGCACTCCGCTTGTGAGAAGTTTTTCTGCAATATAAGCAGAAAGCAAACAGGGGATAAGGATAATGATGATTGCATTAATATGTGGGTGGACCAGACCTCGCTTGTCCCCTTCTTCAAGCAGGCTGAGTATAATTACCTTATTTGCTGACTTTGGTAAGCACCGTATTCTATCCTCTGACTCTCATGTGACATGAACATTGCTGCTATTGATTAGGGCAAAGTTCCAGTGGAGTGTTTACCTTTAGCTCTAGTTGAAAGTGTTCATTTAGTCTAGCTTTTTTTTCAAAACCATGCAGTTGGAGCAGATAAACTATATGAGAGAGATTGTTCAACAGGCAGACGAAAAGAATTCTTGAATAAGCGTCCCACATATTCTTAAGGATAACGGCAGTCTCCCTAGGTGGCTAGCAATGATTAATATTTTCCACCCTATAGTAACACAGCTTATACTTAAATATACTTTGAAGTCGATCAGTCTGCTCAATGGAAGGAATATCCAGCTTCTCAAGGTTTCCCTGAGTATGCAAGTTACTTGGAGACAAAAGTTTGAAGTAACTCACCTTTCTACCAAGAGGCTGAACAGACTAGACAGCTAGACAAAAATTTCTAACCCTTGTATCAAAGCCGTATTTCACAAATAGGAGTCTAAGATGGTCAATGTCCTTCAGGTTGGTGCAGGTTCTTACTTCTACTTGCTGAATTAACAAGGGACCTTCCTTACCTTCATGTTTGCAACTCATTATTCTGTTTTGCATCTGTTACAGTTTTTGTTTCACATCTTCAATGCTTCTGTCCCCCACTACTCAAGTCCTCCATTTCAGTTCTTCCAATGTCTGGTTTTTTGACAGTATAACTGTGTTCCTTCCTTCTTGATATGTCTGTTCTCAAGTTCTTTTCTCCATTGCACTGTGGTTGGCCCAGTGCTTTGGCATAAGCACAGTGGGGCCCTGTCCTTCCGACTCCTCTCTTAATTGCATATACTGACTGGAGGAATTCCTGAATTCGATCTTAATAAAGTTCCACCTTTATTTATCAACATCCCTTATTTCTCTGTGTTGGCAGTATTAAGGAAGAGATTTTGGCTACCACCTGAGGAAAAGGTAGGGGCACTTCTTTTGGTCTAGTTAAAACTGTTCCCAACCATATGAGGAAAATCAGGAACAAGTAGATGTTTCAGAGTTGTGGGTTTTTTTATTTTTGTTGAGGTTTTTATTCTCCTGTAGGCTACCTGAAATTTTCATTGTTACCTTATCTCACGTTCTGGTTTTGGTGCTAACATAAGGTACTTCTCAGAGAAACCTGCTCTGGATGGAAGTTACTGTCTCCTGGTTGTGTCTGTCTTGCCCACTTAAATTCCCCAAAGGAAATCTGTTCAGTTCAGTAGAATCACTTGCAAGAGCACATTGCTTGCAAAGAGAAGGGGTCTATTATTTGGCTTCTTGCTGCCTCTATGGAGAAATATTTAAAAGTTCTGCCTCTTTGAATAAAGTAAATCTGAAACCACGTTCCAAGTAATACTCTTCTACTAAGATTTCATAATCCCTACTGTGTATGTGATCAAAGAGATCTTGTGATATTCTGTATGAAAGGCATATAATATAAATAGCAATTATACAGCATTTATTTTCCAATGGGCACGATATAGTTAGTGGGCTTTGAAATACAAAGCTATCGTTCTTCCTCCCTTCTTCCGGCTTTGCAGTGAAACCTGTAAGATAAAGAGTACTTATGATCAGTTTATGCAAGGCTGCTTTTCCTAACACAAAAGCCTTACTTGAGGTGTTTCTAGTATAGCTTTACAAAGCATCATGCCCAAGATGTTTTTATTTGTCTGATCTACAGCACATGGCACTTAAAGCATCTAATTCATATTAGTCTTTGATTCTGGTCAGGTAATTCTGATTCTCTGTAAGGCTGAGGGAGTCTTCATGTAACTGGTGTCCTCTGAAACTGTATTCTCCCAATACTTCATGTGGAGGGCATGAAGTCTGGAAGCACTTCGCACCTTCTTGTTGTTATAGAAAAGTGGTTTAGAATAAGGGCATGAGAAAACCTAAAACTAAACTGCAAGTCATAGGCCTAATTCTTAAGAATTTTGTGAGGTGAGAAACTCAAATGGCAAATTTGACTGAGAGCGGAGTGGTCTCTTAAAGATGACCATTCTTAGGTTCTTCCATTCCCACTCATAAGACCTTACATCATGCATACATTGAGTTCTCCTTTAACACTGCTGTCTCCTTTGTCTTGCATGCCCCACCACCCTGGATAGGGTCCTCCTCACCAAATCTCCCTGGGGTAATATGGCCTGTAGTTAAACTGGAACTAGTCCACATCGTTGAGAAGGAAGGCATGGGAGTTACAAGCCGGTTGCTGATGCAGAACTTACGGATCTGCTGTTCTTGCTGATACATTCTCTTGCCATGACACACAGGATGTAAATAGGTAAGTGATCTTGACTTGGGTTTGCTGTGACCTGTGGCTGTCTGCAAACAGCAGTGTAGAAAAGCTACTGCAGATCAACTGCTCAGTAATTAGGTGTATGAGGTACTTGCCCTGCAGCAGGCAGGAGTTGGCCATTGACACTTCTCTAGTATTGCAGCCAAGTAGCGTTGAGTGAGCCAAGCCTTCTGGGCATCTGCTTGTCCTGAGGTGACATTGCTTTATTGGTAAGTAGCAAGGAAATAAGTAGCTATGAAAAGCGTATCTTTAACAAGATGGGGATACTAGACATTTCATTTTAGTCTTCATCTGCTCTGCTGAATCAAATGGTGACCCCAAGATTTGGCAAACTGTTGAGCATCCCAGGAAAAGTTAGTCATTGGCTAATTTTGTAGTTTTGCTTTTGCAGGAGTTTCTCAATTTTGAAGAGGTAGCCAAACAGTCTTCAGAAAATAAAAAGGAAGGCGGCGGGGAGGGGAACCAAACAGACATCTAGACAGGAGGATTTAACAAGGGAAGTTTTTGTTGTTGGTTTTTTGGTGTGTGTTGGATTTTTTTTTTCTTTTCCCCTCTCCCTCTCCTCTGGATGGGAAAGTGCCTGGTTTTCATTTCCCTTGCCGATTTTCATGTAGCCAAAAATGGTGCCATAGTTGCTACTTACTGTCTGGATTGGCTGAAATCAAACATACGTCCCATTTGTTGGTCCCACCTGTACCAGACCACCACCCTGCCTCTCCTCAGAACGTTCTTCCACACGGCATGAGAATGCGCTTGTGGGGTTGTAGGAAAGTTAGTGCTATCCTCTGTAACTGTCCAGGACAAGGAAGGGACTTTCATCCTGATTTGATCCGGCCTTTTTCTTTCTGTCCATCTTCAATTATTAAATGTAGGGCTGTCTTGCTTTTTTTCAGATGGCATGTAATTTTGAGAGGAAATCTATGGGATCATCACTGCTGTGCCTGGAATTCTTAAATTTTGCCTGTCCTTTTCTACAAAATTAGACATGATTATTTTATCATGTACAGATGTTTAACCATTCAGCTAGTCAGCTCGAGTGTTCGTAGGAATGTTGATAGAGAAGGCCTGGGCTTGCAGGTTTTACTAAGGAGGGTAGGTAGCACGTCCTAGGTTACGCTCTTTCCTGTCACGGCCCACTGCTAATTTGGGTAGTGCTATGTGAGCTGCAGTGTTACAACCTTTGACTGGAGGGTTGGTGTAGCTTAAGGCATCTTCATGGCACAGTGCCCTGTCTGTAGTAGCTATCAGTGAGAGCAGAAGTGCAGTGCGTCCATGGTAACACAATATTCTTTATGAGCAGGTACATCTGCGTTTTCTTGAAGGGTAGGTAGCCTGAGAGGAAGTCAGTAGTACTGCAGGGAACCTGGGCATAGACCTCATGATGCTTGGTACACTTACCCGGACATCTAAAACACGATTACTAAGAAGCTGTATGTATCCTTGGGTTGGTTGTCAGTGGATTAGAAACAAGGGTATCTAAAAGGCAGCAACTTTCAACGTTCAGGTGAAAGTATCCGTCCCCGCACTTTATTATTTCCTCCTGATAGTGAAAGAAGATCTGAGGGAAGAAAGGAAGCTAACAAGCTTAGCTTATTTTGCTGCGAACTGTGTATGTGCAGCATTAAAGACCTCTGTAGATAGCTGTGGGTCTGGACACGCAAAAAAAAAAAAAAAAAAATGGGAAGAGGGCAGAGGAAAGAGATGTCTTTAATGACGTATTAGGTTATTGATGGAATTTCTAACCCTAAGGAGAACTGCCTTCCTCAAAGCTGAAGTGGGTAGTATTACTTATGGTAACTGCTTGCTTCTGCATGATGCATTTTTATTTTGCTGTTCAGGTCTAAGAGAAGCTGTTAAGTGTAGTGGCTAGCTGGGAAGAGCAGCATGGTTCTGCTGAGCACAGCTGCCAAAAATGGAGCAAGCCAAGGGAGAGAGGTTCTTATGTCAGGGACAGAAACGTGGTCTGACACAGCTTTCTTATCAAAGGGAAGAATTTTTCACTTCAGGAGGAAGTTTGACTGGGAAGGCAATGGGTAACATTTTTGATGTGTGTGGTGGTTGTTTTTTTCCTCCCAGCTCTATGAGAAGTCCTGTATAAATGTGTTTTCCATGAATATAACAGTTCTGCTTCTGACCCTCCTCTGGAAGAGTATGTTAGTAGCTGTAGATGTGGGAAATAACAAAAGTTGACTAAAATCATTTTAATCTGAGTAAGTCGGCAAATACATCTTGCATGCTTATAGCCACGGAGCCATTTGCTCTTGGTTTATACAATAAAGCAGACAAAAAGTAGTTTTCTTTTTTTTTTTTCCTAATTTTTTATTCTGAAGTTTGTCTTGATCCTTTCTAAGCCATTAGATTGTAGCTGAATTAAAACCTAGCCTTTTCTTTTGGTGAACATTGTGTAACACAAGCTATTTGTTTGTGTTCCAGTTTAAACTTGGATAATTTTGTTTAAACATTAAGAACCTACAAGTTTAATAGATAAATTAATAAAGGTGAAGAAAAAAGTCGTCTTCTAATTGAGGCCATTAGGCTGGGATTTGTTAGATTTAGTTTTCATGGGTTTCCTGTGAGTGTTTACTCGGGTCTCTTAGTTCTGTGTTTCCCTTCTTTTCCCACGTGTGAAATGAGAAATGCTTGAGGGGTACTAAAAGAAATCTGCTAGTGTATGTAAAGAAGCCTACAAAAGTTCCTCAGTAGTTAAAATGCCTCCACTGACAGCCGGGCACACAGTGGGGTACCAGCTCAGTATAGTGTTTACTTCATGTCATGAAAAACTAAAATCTAGTACTATTGCTATTTCATAGTCTTGCCAAAGTCTAAATAGGCATAAAATGTACTGTATCTTCCACCACTCAAGTAGTGGGAATTATTAACTAACTAGTAATTACATACAAATGTATGTTGTTTTATACTTGAAAAGCAACTGTTGATGTTTATTTACTTATTAAAGCTATTAATGAAAGAAAGCTGTACTGAGTTGTTACATTAAGTGAGCTGATAAAATGCCAGCTTTTTAGTGGTGATGTTTTTCTGAATTTCTCTCACTCTGATCTTGCCAGTGTGCTAAAGCATTTTAGTAATGACTCTGAAACTTGACCTGCCACCAACAGTGGATGTCACTGCAAGTATTGGAGTGGAGGAAGAAAGTTTTGGGGAGAAAGAATAAAAAGTTCAAGTGTAAGTTGTTGTTGTTTTTTTTAAGCTAGAAATTAAATACAGAAAAATAGATAAATTAAATCTTTACTTAGTAGCTGTGCAGTTGCCAAGATGTTCCTCGGAGATGCTTAAAGAGGGTTTGAATTTCTTTAAAAAAAATGTTTAAATAAGTATCGCAGGTGGCCAAAGGCAGACACCCTGATAGGAGTCATGTCTCTGACAACTTCCATAGGCAGGCTGGCACCAAGTGTCACTTGCTTCCTAATGCTGAATGTTATGCATCTCATAGATGATGTTGGTTTTAAAAAAAAAAAGGG